>JAOTOM010001774.1:0-79428 GCA_034440615.1 Ashinkailepas kermadecensis | reverse complement strand
AGAGAGAGAGCTTTCAGAAGGTCTTCTTGACGATCCATTTCGAAAGTTTTGATGGGGCATCTGTTCTTGTTTTCATCGTGAAACATTTTCGGCTGCAATGGCTCCAGAATATGTACTACGTCTGATCTCTGTCGCAAGTCTGTGCTTTTGATAAATATAATATCTCTTTCAACGCTCTGTTCTCCAGTAAGTCTTCGTAAGAACACCAGTAAATAAATCCAAATGTGGTTTGTTTGCCATGTTGAGAGGGTCTATCTCTAGTTTGGTACTTGCGAACCAGGCAAGGCCATACAGTATGAACAAATAAGCCTGACAAAGCATGCAAAACGATGCAGTCGCGCAATACAATATTTCATGGTGTCGCGCGTTTATCACTTGCCGTTCCTCATCTCGACTCCGCCTCGATGATAAACCGCAAGTGAGAAGCCCACTCGACAATAATGTTATAGTAATCGTCCAGTGGCAGCAAGCACTGTATTGTCCCGAACCAGTGTGTCCTTTTCTGTGAAGTTGCACGCTCTCGCCCTAGTACGTAGCTCTGTCTCTCGCCCTAGTACGTAGCTCTGTCTCTCGCCCTAGTACGTAGCTCTGTCTCTCGCCCTAGTACGTAGCTCTGTCTCTCGCCCCAGTACGTAGCTCTGTCAGAAAACATCGAATGGCTCCGTGAATTGAACCTTCCAGAATCTGTAAGTCTGCCACACCACATACTGCTGGAACATGCATGAATGCCAAAGTAGCACAACTTTGGGATCATCATTTTCCTCCCGTGCGGCAAGCTGAAGCTGATCGAACATTTCAATCGCTTGGCAACCAACACAATGTAAAATAATGGCTGCTTGAATAGGCTTTGGCTTGGCAGTAGCACCAAAAGCAAGCATGCACATTTCTAGCTCGCGCTTCAACTCGCAGTAGTACCAGCGATATTTTCATCAAGTAACTTCAGATCAGGCGGCAAATCGGTAGTGTCCAAAAACACGAGACTAAACCACAATGCGATACGACGAAAAACTGGCACTCGGTAGGGTTACTATAGGCGATACTACCGCGGAAAATAGTGATCGACTCTGTCACCATATTGATGGCATCTATTGAACGCTGATAATAGCGTCGTCTATTTAACGTGCGCCCCCGTGCACGCTATAGAGCTGATGTGAGTGACGCGTATCACGAGTGGACGGATCATGCGTTAAAGGACTGATGTGGGCGACACCTATCACGAGTTGACACATCACGCGTTAAAGAGTTGATATGGGCGACACGTATCACGAGCTGACCGGCGTTAAATAGTTGATATGGGTGACACGTATCACGAGCTGGCATGCGAGCAAGCTGATAATAGCGTGGTCCTAGTGCTTCACGGCATGCTGAAAATATAATATCGCTTATAACTTCTTCAGCAGAAATGCCTGCTCTTGCCTTATTCTGCATGTCAAAGCAAATGTTCAATTCTGAAAAATGGATCCTAAAAAGGGAATAAGAATGTGTGAGACACATATCATAAGAAATGTGTCCAATCATTGTTGGTTTGTTGTTATTCATATTCTTGGGTGCTTCGACCAACAATTGTGATTGTTTAGCGCCCATAACGTTTCCTTTAATGATTGCTAAGATGAATGCTTGTGTGCCTATCTATTTTCCAACGTTCAGGGAAGAAGGACCATATACCTCTACAATTTAGAATATATAGATAAAGCAGGTCTATCTCTGCAACGTGAAAACATCCTGTATGTATGTATCTAGAGGTATTGCGCCTTTCATCTATGCGGCTTATGTTAAGAATACGTAGCTAGACTTGCAAGGATCTTGAGAAGGAAAGGTCAGATGCTGTTTTAATAAGATATTCATTATACCAAGAAGCTAATCAGCTACATCTCATTAGTTTTGAAGCCAACTAATCAGTCGCAGTCAGGTTATATGGCAAACATTAATAGTCAACTGTCTACTGCCAGCCGTACGAAATCGTATCAGTCATCTCTTTATTTTCGCCCGTCATTTAGAATCTCATGGCAATTCGACATTTTCACAGAAATGAAACAACAGGTCAAAATACTTCTTGAAGTAGGTCAATACAGGCTTCTGTTAGGTGTTGGGCTTTCACTTAGATTGCAAAATGTCTGGACACTGCTGCTTAACCAATGTATCATGGCTAGGCGTGGACGTATTAACCGGCGGTGGGTACCAGAAGGGGCTACGGCCCCCTTACTTTTGGCGAGCTCAACATTGACTCTGTCGACGTTGCATGAAAATTATCAACTTCAAAATGACTTACCCCCACCCCCTGTCAATTTTAAGTTAGTTCCTGGACCCAGGTGACCAGGCGCAAAAGGTATACACGCCCTGGTATCCCGGACTTGATTTCTTCCTTCTGTTTTAAAGGTCTCTTCTGAACAATTCAGTCTCATGTAAGTAGCAAGATCGAATAGTTCTGACACTTAACAGTAGCACTCCCATCAACTAAGGAGCGCAAACCTGAACCGCGCACCGGTTTGGTCGGTAGGACTGGAGTTCTTTTATTTTCGTGCCCAGCTTCAATGCACCAATTAACTCTTTTTAACTTCAAATATCTGATGATAATGCACGCATGACCATGAATACGCGATCTAAGAGACAACTGCTTAAAATACAACGCGACTCGCGACACCACATGCCATTTCAACATGCCTCTAAGTAGCTGAACTGCACGCTTGGGGAAACTAGAATATTGCAAACTGCCGTAAGTTCTCCGAAGTAGGCACGTTTTGCTGTGGAGCGATCAGGGGCCGAGATCTCTGGCATGCGAAGGCAGACCGGATATGGGGAACGACAACGGATATAGACAGGAGCCAGACAGGAAATTAGAGTCGCGAGGTACCGCAGATTAAGGACTTGATTGGGTACACAAAGGTTGACTCGCACCCGTATTTCAATCGTGGCATTAGGCCCGCAAGACGCCCTGTTCAGGGGACCACAAGCAATGCCTCAGTCGCATCGATTCAATTTTGGAAGGGTTTTGACATGCTTCTTGTTACGTCAACGCCCTCCCCCCCCAAATAAAACATCTTGCACCCGGTGCTCTGATGCACATTGTCTGCTTAAAGCTGATATATATATATATACGTATATATATATGTATATATATATTTTGCTATGTTGCTATGTTCCAAAATAGCTATGTTGGAATTAGTTTCGCAACCTCGTAGAACATGGGGTGTTCAAAAATTCCTTGAAAAGTAGTATCATGGAATGAGGCGGCCGATTGTACATAAATTTGTGCATACTTAGCAACTTCTGAAGTTTTGCAACATGCTGGACTTTTAAAATGTTGTATTTCTGTAAGATTCGGTTCGCACTCGGAGGAGGAAATACACCCTGGATAATACACGTCATTCTTTTTTGAAGCAAGGATAATTTATATGTTTGATTAGCATAATTTGCACCCCACGGAAAACTGCAATAGCATATATACATATATATACATATATATATATATACATATATATATATATATATATATATATATATATATATATATATGTGTGTGTGTGTGTGTGTGTGTGTGTGTGTATATCTGTGTGTGTGTATGTGTGTGTATGTGTGTGTGTGTGTGTGTGTGTGTGTGTGTGTGTGTGTGTGTGTGTGTGTGTGTGTGTGTGTGTGTGTGTGTGTGTGTGTGTGTGTGTGTGTGTGTGTGTGTGTGTGTGTGTGTGTGTGTGTGTGTGTGTGTGTGTGTGTGTGTGTGTGTGTGTGTGTGTGTGTGTGTGTGTGTGTGTGTGTGTGTGTGTGTGTGTGTGCTCTTCTTGAGCACGTTTTATGAAATGAATGTATGTCGCGAGAACTCATTTTTTTCTGAATTTCGCTCCAAGGTTTAACAACTCTTTGGGGAAGGGGAGGAGGAAAGAGATGGCGCCGTGGAGAAACTTCATGGCTTTGCTATACCCAGTTGACTCACCCTACAACCGGAATGAAAAGAGTAATAATCGGGCTAGGAATGCTAAGCTATGTAGCCTCGGACAGACATGAGAAGAACTGTCCTACGAGGTACAATGGTATAGTTAATATAAACACGGATTTTAGCAGCTGTAGTTCTGGAGCCCTAACAATTTTCTGCTTTTATTTTTAAGGCCAACATTTTCGGTTCAGCTACTCGAAAGCCTAGCCTTTGCTCTTCCCGTGTTCCTATGATCCTGTCCCACGCAGACACAAGCGGCCGACCCCGTAACTTCCCCGCTATAGGAAAAGGAAAAAACAAAATGTTTTTCCGCGGTCATAAAATGGTAAGTTATTACGCAGTTTCCATACGCTTAGACATTCGCGGGTCGGTGTTTGTGCCGTATTAACGGCTCTTAGACATTCGCGGGTCGGTGTTTGTGCCGTACTGCCGTACTGCCGTCGGCTCTTGCTGGCAGAAACTGCGGGCATTTGGGAAAAAAAATAAAGCAAATATCGTAGTTTTATTTTCCTTCAGTATTTTCGCAACAAAATGCATTAAGAAAGTATTCGGTGGTTATCACCCATCATTATATACTTTTCAGTGACACCCATAATTCTATACATGATTTCGTTTAAAAAATGTTGCTGATCACAATTGCTTAAAAAGCCACAATCCCCATGGTAATGCTCGGCTAATTTGTTCAGTGTTTTATCTACTTTGGTAAGCATGGAGCAGACTATAGGCAAGGTAGTTTTACAATAATTTATGCTTTTACATGAACATGCCTCACTAAAAAAATTATCTTCCATAAACCGTCATCAATATTTCAAAATCGTAGTTAAGTTTAGAGTGACTATATCACGAAACATCGATGTCGGAGATACAATACAGTGCGGTCGGTTTTCCAGTTGTCGATAAATGTTTGCCTATCTGTCGTCTCTCTGTCTGTCTGTATATGCCGCTTGGACGCATTCTGTGCCAAAACGGCCGGGTAGATTTCGACAAAATTATCACACGTGTTGCGCCGGTTCGGCGGACAGATTATGGCGGTGGTTTTGGGTTGCGCGGAACACGTGGGCACGTGCCACGTGCCATCAATTTCTGTATCAGAATTATATCGAGATCAGTTAGCCAAGGCCACAGCTATACCACAAGTCGCACGAATATGAAACTGAGTGGAAACACGTGCCCGATAGGGAACTGCGTGCTTTCGTGGTCGGCGGCTGGGTGCGCTGTACCGTGTGACCGTCAGGCGCGTGCATCTGTTCTCAGTGGGACACCTCCGAGCTTAAAGCTGCGATACCACAGCTATGAACTTTTGTGAGCGGGTAGCCAGTCACCCGGGCTATCCGGCGATGTGCAATTTGTAGGGGTGGGAGAAGCGTGGCACGTGTTTCGTGCTCAAAACTCGCTGGACACCCTCAATCTTGTTCAACATGGGCCGGGGGCTTATTCCAACGAAAAACGCGACCGCCATATATTGGCGCCCGGCTCAGCTCACATCACAGGGAACGATGGGTGTGTAACACTACCTGAAAGTCCACTGTGTTGACCACCCTTTGGGAACAATTTCTATGCTATCGGAGCAACAAGCTGCACGTGAGCGACATCGATGTCATAGGTGAACGTGTTGCTCGGGAATCCCCATTGGCTTAGCACATAAAACACGGATTTTGCATCGGAATATGACCAATTTTATCGCGCTGAATAGGCTGGCTTTCAACCGGCATAGCTCGCGAACCAATGAACCGCTCGACACCAAACCGTCACCACGGTGTAGCCAAGACAATCGCCAAGCTTGGCAGTGCAAACATTGCTGTCGCACGTGACAAGTGCACCCGCGGGAGGGGTGTAAGGAAAAGCCGGTCGTTTTCATCGGGTTTTTTCACGATTGGATCCGGTGCTGGAAAGCGTTGTCTACATTAGCCGGTTCCAAGTACCGGCTAACGGCTACACTTTTTCCATCGGCACCTGCCGCATGCCAGGTGTCAGCCATCGCGACGAGAATGACAAGTGTCATGACCCGCAAAACAGGCTCTGCTTTGCACTTCATCAACGTCCTTGTCAGGCCCCACTGTGGATTAAAAGTGTTAGGCACCCATAGCACCACCTGTTGCAATTCCCGCGACACCTTTATATTTTCACCATCGAGAATGCTTTTCCTTCCATCAAGGCTGCCCTAGAACATTACCAAGCATGGTGTTCAGCCTTCTCAGCCGGCTCATTGCATCGATGGATCGCCGGGTTTGCTGGAGCCAGCTTCACGAGTCGAAAATCATACATGTCTCACGTGCTGCCACGCCAGCCAAGCTACCGTGGGAAGGATTTTATAGGTAGGTATAACCTATGGTGTAGGCAAGGAAATACAGCTGTGTTATAAGGGGCATGGAAATGAAAATGGAAAAGGGCGGGGTACGTCGGATGAAATTATGTCTGCCTAGGTCAGGTCAAATCAAGTCATGTTAGGTTAGGTTAGATTATATTAGGTTAGGTCAAACTAGCTTAGGTTAGCCTAGGTTGGTGTAGACTAGCCAATTTTGGTTAAACTCAGTTCAAACTCGCTTGGAAGCGTTGTGGCCTGGATCGATTTTGTATGCCCCAACATTCTGGGGGTTGGTTGCATTTAATAGTATAAATAGGGCACTCGGGCGCAGCATTCACCAGGCGCACTTGCACTGGTGTCATCTGGCAACAATAGTCAACTAGGTGCACCCGGCGCAGCATTCAACAGGCGCGCTTGTGCTTGTTCTATCTCGTGATTAAATTATGAATAGGTCCACTCCGGTACAGCATTCAACAGGCGTCTTTGCGCTAATGCCATCTAGCGTTAAAACCATAATACGTGCACCCCGGCGCAGCATTCAGCAGGCGTACTTGCACTGGTGGCATCTGGTGACAATAGTTAACAAAGTGCACACCGGTGCAGCATTTAACAGGCGCACCGTTACCAGTACCATCTAGCGATTATTCAAAATAGTAGGTAGAATTTAGAGCGACTAAGTCACAATACATCTTCATCGGAGATTTCATACAGGTATGAAAACCGCTAGGTCTAGCGGTTGGTTTCCCAAAGTTGGCCATAAATGCTTGCTTGTCCGTCTGTCTGTCTGTTTGTTTGTGTGCCTGTTCGCGCCGCTTCCACGCATATTGTGCCAAAACGGCCGGAAGGATTTCACTCAAATTTTCACATGTGATGGGCCGGTTCTGTGGACAGATTATGGCGGTGGTTTCGGGTCGCGCGAGTCATGTGGGCTCGTGCTACGTGTTGTTAACTGGGGTCATGTCGACATCAGTTAGCCAGGGCCACAGCATATTGCACAAGTCGCACGAATATGAAACTTCGTGGAAGAACTGGCCCGATAGGAGCTGCGTGCTTTTGAGGTCGGCAGCCGGGTGCGCTGTATCGTGCGACCGTCAGGCCCGTGCAACTGGTTTGAGTTGGGCACCTCTGACCCGAGAGTGGCGCGTACTAGAGCTATCAAATTTGGTGGGCTGGCAGCCTGACACCGGGGCTATCCGGGCATGTACAATTTGTAGGGGTAGGCGAAGCGAAAAGACGTCTGTTTTCATCGTTTTTCACGATTGAGTCTGGTGTTTGAAAACAGCTAAAAGTGAGGTTAGGTTAAGTTAGGTTAGGTTAGGTTAGTTTAGATTAACCAATTTTGTGCGTGAACGGCCAATCTGTTGAAACTGAGTTTGGAGAGTAATTAGATCGACTTTGAATACCCCAGCATGGTAGTGGGGTTGGTGTCCGTCTATTTCATAACATACTGTCGAACAACTATCTGCCGAACAAACACTACATCATCTTATTTATCTGCCGAATTTTATCTGCATACTATTTATACTATTAAATGATATCTGCCGAACAAACACTACAATTTTCCTAGCAATAAAATGCATTGGTTGAAATATAAGTTAACGAAGCATACACCAATATTTCATTTCTTTTTTAGTAGTATAATGAAGTTAATTTTTGGCCCTCTTTCCATGGCATTTGGCAGCCTAGCCAGGGCTGCTACCATGTACCGTTCGGTCTCCGACCAGATCCAGGACGGCCGGCCGGCACCTGGCGCCGCCGACGTCGGCAGATTGACGCCTCGAGTCTCCGTATGGACCAGATGTTTCGCTTGGTCGTGTCCGGTGCCGGGCGACGACCTCCGGTCGCGAATACTGTGTCGTCATGGGATTGTGGCAGCCATGTACCATGTAACCGAGCCCCATGTGGGGCATGTCTGGGGTAGAGTGCGACGACCGGACTCCTCCCTTCGCGTTGAAGTAGGCGATGTCGGCCAGTGACAGGCCAGTGCGTTAGCCCCGTGGCCCTCCCTATGGGCGACTGGTCCCTTCTCGTGCTCGCGGCTCGCCCAGACGGAGTCGAGCCGTCGACGCAGTAGGATGCAGCCCTGGAGTAAGGTGTGGACATTGGGACGGTTGTCCGTTGCGGGTGCCTAGAGATTTGGAGGCACGAAGTTGGAAAGGAACGCGCTGGTGCTTGCTTTCTCTGCTGTTGAAACCGTTGCACAAGTTGTCGCCGCATTGCTAATTCTCACCCCAGTCAATACAAGGGCATTAACGGCTGTTGTATTTGACAACTTGTTGGATCTGAGAACTAGCTACCGTATAAGCCAGGCCAACCCTAGAGTATCACTGCCAGGCGAAATGAACTTGCCTGTTGGATTCACATGCAAAAATTAGGTGCACACTTTTGCTGAAAAAACGCTCATAATCATTCTACATTTATCCACTCATTATTCAATTCAATCATAGGTAAACACATTTAGAGATGGCACACATCTCCATTCGCTTCACTTTCCAAACTTCCTTAGTGCTCACCTACCTACCAGAGCAGGAAAATGCACAAAATAATGGGCCCAAAGACCAAACCATAGATCATCTTATCAGACCAATCCAGGTTTTGAAATTGGAGCCAGTTCAAAAGACCAATGCATATTGGATGTATTGACAGATCCATAAAGCTGGTTTTGAGTTGTTCGATAGAGCTACGTAAAAACTAATTCTCATAAATATTGGAACTCCTTGGATTTGGAAGGCTCAGTACTTAAGCGTGAGCTAAGAGTCACACCATTCCATAAAGTGGTTCTAGTATTTGCATAAATTGTGTTTGAAGTCCAATTTGTTTCAAAATCAGATTGTTTCTTGGAGGGGGAGGGGAGCATGGCCGATGTGGTCTTCCGGAATCCGTTCGTGAATGCATGGTAATTACAGAGGTGACTAAGCACCGCATCAAAGCCCAATCTCAGATCTCACTGATTCTGAACAGACTTTTAGTTGGGCGTTTGTCGGAGCACTTGCTACCTATGGTACCTATCTCAGTAGGTAGTAACTTGCTTATATTCCACAATGCCGGGCATTCTCTTAATTTGACGAATCAATTATAAATTTAAGTGTGAGACATTCCGTGATGTAGCTCGAAAGTGACCTCTATATGGCGATTTCCCTTGAGGGTACAAGCACTCGAAATAGAAGTATTCGTTCATCTGGCAAAGTCGTATATCCTGCGCTTGTTATGAAAATAAAAAGCGCAATATATGGCGATATCTGAAAAAGGTTTGCCTTGTCCGTGAGTGCTCTTGCTGTCCGTGAGCTGCATCAGTGATACAGCTGTTTCAAATGTCACATGCAAATATGAGCTTAAGTTTGCATTATAATTACGAGTACCCATGAATCAATGTTCAATTTTGTTATTTTCCAGTCAATAGGAGCATCGTGTATAATACGCACGTGTATAATATTGAGGAAAAAAACACCTAGCTCTACACAGGTAAGGCACTGCTTTAAGTTCCTAAATGGACAGACCGCCCCTGATGGTGACCAAGTTCAAGATCAATCAATCAATTAAATCAACCACTCAGGGTGCGCACTAGAAACTACTGACGATTTGACTTGGCTTGCGAAAAAGAGTGTCGGTTTGCAAGGAGCACGCTTTATCAGCCTACTTACGAAGCATAGTCATAAATATGCACCGCAGACGCCACCTTTCCACTCTGCACCTACCATTCATTGACTTGCAGATTCACGCTCTAGGAAGGAATAAAATATGCCGTGTGCCAGCAAGCGTCTAGACCCATGGCAGCCAACTGCAGGAGCTTAGTGTGCGCAGTGGGAGTCAGGGCTGCCGTGCCGATGTCCGCATGACTACATTCCATCCGTCCTGAGAGAGTCAATGAGAAAGCTAGACGGACCCGCTTCGCAGTGGAGCCGCCGCTACATCAGCCGCGTCCCGAGAGAGCCAGTGACAAAGCTGGGCGGACCGCTTCGCAGCGGAGCCGCCGCTACATCAGCAGCGCCTGGACTCCAACAGCTTCAATCGACAACTTCTCCAATAAGATTGAGCGTTGCATATCCGGCGCGAAGAAGTCGGCCAAAAAACGGGAAGAATGTCGTCAGATTTGCATACCAAAGGTGGTCTCGGTGGGTGCAGTTATCACAGCACGGCTAGCGTCGCATGGCGCGACGCGGCCGACAACTGCAGGCTCTCCGCGCCGGTCACAGGCCCTTGTGCTGCCCTTGTACTGCAGGAACCCGACCGACGGCCCGGCGGCACGACCACTGCACTGACGTTGGCAGAAATTGGACAGAAGTTTGCAGAAATTGGCAGAAAATTGGCAGAAAATGGCGCTGTGTCGTGCTGTTGTCGACAGAGAAGAGCAGCATCGCCTCCAGCCAGGGCTCAGCACACCACTGCGCCACTCAGCCAGAGCCAGCCAGAGCTCAGCCACTCCAGTCAGGGCTGATCCACTCCAGCCAGAGCTGAACACTCCAGCCAGAGCTGAACCACTCCAGCCAGAGCTGAGCACACCTCCGCCCCAACAACATCTGGAACTCGCTGCCACTCACTATTGAAAGCCGAAGCGACATTGCCGTATGGCAGTGCGATCCCTGGTGCGGTGAACCAGTGCTACACAGCACGCACACCGTGGCCTTTTTGTAGCTGCTATTGTTATAAAGCCAACTATATATGTTCCATGATTAATGTCCACGGGAACCAGGGTGGTGCAGTTCCGGGGACGATGACTCTTCCTTATCTCCTCCTTTAGGAATGCAATTTGGTGAATGCTTCGCATCTCAAATCACCATAGCATTGCATGCATGCTTGAAGGCGCCTAGCTGTATGATCACTCTAGGCATGTACACCACGTATGTACATCACATATGTAAATGAAATATGTACACCGCATTTGTGCACTACATATGTGCGCCACATATTTGCACCAAATACGTGCACCATGCATACACACCACGTATGTACACAACATACAAACGTGCACCACATATGTACACACGTATGTACACCACGTATGTACACCACGTATGTACACCCCATATGTACACGGCATATGTACACCACGTACGTACACAACGTATATACACAACATACAAACGTGCGCCACACGTGTACACCACATACGTACACCGCATATGTACACCACGTATGTGCACCACGTATGTACATCACATATGTCCACCACATACGTATACCAAGTATATACAACACGTATGTACACAACATACAAACGTGCACACATATGTACACCACGTATGTACACCACGTATGTACACCACGTATGTACACCACGTATGTACAACACGTATGTACACCAACTATGTACACCACATATTTACACCGTATTTGTGCACCACATATGTACACCACGTATGTACACTACATATGTGTATGACATATGTATGCCACGTATGCACATAACATACAACCGTGCACTACAAATGTGCGTCACATATTTGCACCACATATGTATACCACGTATGTACACGGCATACAAGCACGAGCGCAGCTGTGAATGAGCCGAATGCGTTGCAAATCATTTACAAGAATAGCATAGCATAAAACCCGCCAGATCTGGTCCAGGTGGAGCTGGATACCAAGCTATGGTATCTGTGACTCGCAAGTATCGCTGTGACCAAGCCGTACTACAGCAAGCAATCATCGTGAGTGACCAAGCCACGCCAGATCAAGCTGTCATCGTATTCAGTGGTCACGACACCAGTGGATAAAAATGTGTCGTTTGAAGTTAAGAAGTGCATGGAAACCCAGGGCAGAGGAGGACCCGCTCCCTTCTCCATGGAAACCCAGGGCAGAGGACCCGCTCCCTTCCATATTTGGGAATTTCCATACCACTGTTCGTTAGTCAGCATAAATCAGGTCCATTCATAGCTTTCATTATCACAGACTGTTCTTTGTAGCATCAACTCATTAGCTCACTCCTACTGCAAGTTTGGACTAACAAAGCTGTGGGCCACATTTTGATCATGCAAATAATAACAGTTACAATAGCGTGATGGACAGCAATAACTCACATGTCTAACATGAACTTCTGGAGAAGATGACAAGTCGAAAAAAACAACGTTCCAGACATTTTCACAGCAAATTGTACGCGTTCGAGCCGTCAAACTCCATCAGTGGTATTGCAGAGGCTCACCTGTGAACGCGGCACTATGCAGTACTTACATCAAGTTCCAGCGTGTGGCCAACACTTAAACCGGACACCCATCTCCGGCGATAAACCTCGCCAGCGCAAGCCAATCTGTTCCCCGTTGACAAAATCCCAGGGGCGGAAGCTCGTTGCGTGAACACCGCCGCCGCTCACTTCTGCGCCCGGTGGCGACGTCGTAAAACGGTTCAGTGTCTGGATGTATGTGTCGGTCCAGATCCCGGCCCACTTGGCCAGTGGTCGGCCGGCGCTGTTTGCCGGCCTGCGCGCGCATCTCAGGTGCTGCCGCAGCCTCCTAAAACAGCACTCGGGTCCGCTCCGGCCGGCCATCGCTCACACTTCCAGCTCGCGTACGGCCTGACGCGCGACGGCGCGCCAAAAACACGCCTCGGCGCGCGCTTTTTCCCGGACGATGGGCGGGCTCGGTTCAAGGGCGTCGCAGCGGGCAGTGGTCTGAGCTTTGGACAGGCAACCGGCGACTAAGCTTGCGCTGGCTCTGCGGGAGCATCTACCTGAACATCTGCACTCAGACCAAGTGCTACATCACTGGAGCCACGGTTCAGTGCAGCGATACCCGGGCTCAAATATGACGAACTGAACGGTCGACAAACATGTATAAGTATAAGTACTCTTAGTACTTATACTTATATATATAAGTATTATTGATATATTACATATTGATATATATATATATATATATTGATATATTATATTGATATAAGGGTTATATCAATATTATATATATATAAGTACTCTTATTGTTTCAAAGATAATTTTGAGAAAATTTACTTGTGGTATAAAATTAACGTCCATCCCAATGTGCGACAGTTCAGCTAATTTCATCATCGTTCGAATTCTTGATTAACTTATTTAACGGATGGAAATCGCTGGTCGAGGATACAGGAACGAAGCATCACTACTGGCCTTCAGGTGGACTTCGGAAACTTGTTTTTGCGACGTAAATTCCACTGTGCGAGTACATGTGTATTGAGGCACCAGTATAAGGCGCATATAGGGGTACTTCACGAGCGAGGGCTAAAGCGCTGGTGAAGTCGAATCTTCATGTATGTCAGTCAACTCATAGGCCTCGACTGTCTTTACAGCCACACGCCTTCAAGTATGCATACCGGTCGCTAAGGTGATTCGGATGCGATACATTCACTAAATTGCGTTAATGAAAGCAAAAATGAAAAGCATCATCCCTCGCGCACCTGAACTCATGTCTCTGGGATAAAAAGAACACTTTGTCGATATGCCACCTGGGACGGATGAGCGTAGGCTGTGGTGTGAGATCTATAGTTAGATGCCAGAGCGCAGGACAGATTCTTGATACAGATTCTTTGAAAAAAGATTGGGAATATCTGAGGAGAAGTATTGTGATGAAAGTTGGCAATTGTCGTTGTTGTTATTGGGGTTTAGGGGCGCATCAACTGCCTAGGTTATACAGCGCCCATTGGCAATTGTCAAGATGAAAAGAGAAGATCTGGCTCTGATTGAGAAAATTATGGCTTGAAACGCTGTCTCACACCGTGAATCGCTCTTGAAATTTGTCCGTGAGCAGATATTCCGCCGTGAATCTCATCCCTTGAACAAAGATTAAAAGCATTTCAAGAAGAGTTTTGGGATAAAAATGGGAAAAATCAAAATTAAAAGAACGCATTTGACCCCGAGTGGCGAAATCAGAACGCGAAATGCTGCAAAAAAAGTTATTACAATTTCACAAGTATGACTGTCGGAGCCGGCCGGGGCGTGACTGTCGGAGCCGGCCAGGACGTGACTGTCGGAGCCGGCCAGGACGTGACTGTCGGAGCCGGCCGGGACGTGAGACTGTCGGAGCCGGCCGGGGCGTGACTGTCGGGGCCGGCCGGGGCGTGACTGTCGGAGCCGGCCAGGACGTGACTGTCGGGGCCGGCCGGGGCGTGACTGTCGGGGCCGGCCGGGGCGTGAGACTGTCTGGGCGGCACTGGAAGGTGGAAGGTCATATTGTTAATTTATGGACTCAGACTTAAGTCCCTGAAAATGGTTAAAAAGACAGAGCTTGTTTTCTTTCGACATTGTTCTTCAAGAAGTAACAGAGGTGAATGTATTTATATCAATCATGGTGAAAAAGGATCAAGACTGGATCGGTTAGGTAGGGAAAGAATCTTGAAACCAGCTTCAGATATATGCATGCTAGAGACACATGGAAAATGTCATTGGCAGTCCGATATAATCTAGAGCACATATCACATGTTATTTCTCCATTTTCGGCCATGCTGTGGTCGCCAAAGTTCATGATAAGTCAACCCAGTGACATGATAATACCTCGGAGATTTACCTGGAAATTTGGAAAATATATGTGTCTGATTATTCCAAAAGAACCATGCAAGCAAAATTTTTCAAGCTCATTGAGATCCGAAAATGCTAAGGTCAGATCAGGTCACACCATGTGGTCAGGTCAGTAAGTTCAAGCTTAAATATGTCCGGAACATCACTTTCGAAGTATAAATTTAAGTTCCAAGAAGAACTAATATGATATTGGAACATATTTGCAAACTTTCCAGCTTCTGACCTTGTGCCATGACCTCATGTCACGATGGGACAATGCACATATCGATTAACCAACCTCTTCAGCCTAAGTACACACTGCTTGAGAGTAATTCCAAAGAAGGATCAAACTAGGTCAGCTTGCACAAAGTCAGGTCATCTCAGGGCATTCGATTGTCATCTAATGTCATGTCGCACGACTCAAGCGGTGCTGAAACAGAATTTAAATATCACTTGGCGAGGAACAGCAACATTCGGTACAAGATGACATTGTGTAGAATATACATAAGTAACCTGACCTGATGTGATGGACCATTAACATATACATTTATCCAGAATGTTTATTTCATGCTCTGTATTATTTCCGGCAGGACAGATTGTTCGTAAATGGATTTTTTTTGCACCGAATATGGTAAAGTACATGGATATGTTATCATTAACCTAACGTCAGGTCATTAACCTGGACCTTAATTAACATGTCCAGATAGGAAGTTGTTCGTCTTGATGAAACAACAGCATGCCCTGAGTTAGGTGTTTATGTGTTGCAACTATTCTGATTGGCGGCACTATGGTTTTGGAACATCACTGCCTTTGACTCGTTCGAGGTCAATGACCTTTTATGACCTAGACATAACATTTTCGCAAATATGCAACTCGGATATATGATTGGCTACCTAAAATTTGGCTTCTTTGCACCTACTCGTTCGGTTGTTATCGCGGAAAAACCTAAGGAGGTGGGGGGGGGGACTCGCGAGTCGGCCCAGCCCGGCCAGGGTCAATACAAATGCTTGTAATATGTGTCATAAATACTCCCAATTGCACATTGCAAAAATATGCATCAAGGGTGTAAGCGTAAAATATTTTAGCACCTATGAATACCAAAAAGGGTCAGGTTGAGCATAAACCTGGAGGTTTTCGCTTTTGGGGGCTATTATATAGGGATTAACTATGCCACTATTTACATTGCATATCGCATTGCCATATGCGTGGGATATGATATCCTTTGTATGCATACAGTAGCAGAGGTGGACCTAGGAACATAAAATGCAGTGACAGAGCTGGGCCAAAGAACAAAAATGCAGTGCCAGAGGTGGACCCAGGAGCACAAGATCTTGTATCTAATCTCAAGACGTTTCTTATGGTAATGCTGTTACGACCTGAATGCACACACGGTCGATCACACGCTTGCAATGCGCTTTAATCACGTTCAGCTACATTTAGAAAAACACATCTTGGAAAAGTGGCGGATCCGGAATAGCCGGAGGTGGAATGAGATAGCGTCCAATATATACTTCTGGGGCTTATTTTTGGGTAATAGCGGCACATTTTCCATGACAGAACAACAGAATGCTCTCGGGCTGCAAAACATTGCTTTTATGAATACTATGGCAGATGTGGACCCAAGCACACGAAGGAGGGTTTATATATAATCTTCAGAAGCGTCTGGCTGTCGACGAGATGATGCTCCATTATGGCCACCACACACTGAAGCAGTCTATCTGAGGAAAACCTGTCGGCTTTGGATGAATACCGAGGGCGATGTGCGGCGCTGACGGCCACTGTCACGGACCAGATTCCAATTGTGGAAAAGACGCTTCCAGAGATGCCAGATAAGCCACCCGGCGAGAGTGGTCCCCAACGTGACGAGCAGAATCGCCAACACTAACAGCCGTACGGTGTTCATTGACAGCTCGTTCGCGTCGCGTGCTCTGATGGATGGCCTGAGAGAAGGAGGTCTGTGAGCCTCGGAACCGGTGACAAAAAAGCGACTTCCACTGTTCTGTGGAGTGGCAGAATCATCGCGGAATTAACAAATCGCCCCGTACGGCGAGTGTCCGCCCGGCGTGGTTGGTACAACACAGACAGGTGTGGTGTGCCCCGTACGTCGAGTGTACGACCGGCGTGGTTGGTACAGCACAGACAGGTGTGGCGTGCCCCGTACGGCGAGTGTACGCCCGGCGTGGTTGGTACAGCACAGACAGGTGTGGTGTGCCCCGTACGGGAGTGTCTGTCCGGAGCTGTTGGTACCGCACTGACAGGAGTGGCGTGCCCGGTACGGGAGTCTCTGTCCGGAGCTGTTGGTGCCGCACAGACAGGTGTGGCGTGCCCCGTACGGCGAGTGTCTGTCCGGAGCTGTTGGTACCGCACAGACAGGAGTGGCGTGCCCCGTACGGCGAGTGTACGACCGGCGTGGTTGGTACAACACAGACCGGTGTGACGTTTCCCATACGGCGAGTGAGGATTCGGCACGGAGGAGGGCCCGCTCGGACCGACGGGGCCGACCGAGGCGGTGGCGACGGTTGGCCAGACTGCGGAGCGCCGGTAGAACGGACTCACGGAGGAGGGCCCGCTCGCACCGACGGGGCCGACCGAGGCGGTGGCGACGGTTGGCCAGACTGCGGAGCGCCGGTAGAACGGACTCACGGAGGAGGGCCCGCTCGCACCGACGGGGCCGACCGAGGCGGTGGCGACGGTTGGCCAGACTGCGGAGCGCCGGTAGAACGGACTCGTTTCGGCCGCAGCATCTCTACAGAAGCGTACGCCGTCCAGACGGCATCGATTGCCGGTTTGTTCCTCGGCGCCTGCTGTACAGTGATCGTCCATTAGAGCGTGGGCGTCCATTGTAGGTCCATTAGCGTCCATTGTAGGCTTACGACGCCCAGAAACAACCGCCAAATAAACCGGAGGAATGGCAGCAGGCAGCTTGCTGCATGGCCAGCGTCCCGGTGACGGACACTGGCTCGCGCCTGGGACACCGGTGCCGTACAATGAGCCGGTCACGAGCACCGTAGAGTTCGGCGAGTGTCCCAGGGGCAGAGCGACGCACATGGACTCTGTATCCAGCGTGAGACCCAAACTCGCCAGATGTCGACGCCCGTCAGAAGACGACGCCACGTAGCTGCGCGTGGGATGGGATTAACGTGAGAGAACCAGAACCTCGTGAACCAGAACCCAACGAGGGGACCGGTGTCTCAGGAACACCAACCCACCGAGGGGATCGGCGTCTCAAGAACGCCAACACAACGAGAGACCACACTGGAACCCCACCTGCCCGCCAGCGGGGTCGCAGAGATCGCACCGGAGACTATCCCGCCCACCAGCAGTGCTACAAACTTCACATGGGGGAAGGAAATAGGTCTGACAGCGCTTCGGACATTACATGGGGGAGGAAATGGCTCTGGTGGTGCCAGTCGCCTCTGCGCCGGACACATGCGGAGGAGAGCATGCTTTTGGGGTCCATCCGGATAGTTAGGCGTTTGCGAAATGAGTGGTAAATACTTCGGGTGTGGACATAGCATTCATGAGCTTTGTCTGCTAAGAAAGTGGGCACATTGTGCACCGTCGAATGACACCCGGTCCACGACGGATTTTGTCACTGCAGTGGAGAGCCTGTCTAGACTAGATGGAGTGCCAGGCGAAGCTTATCACGGCATGCGTTTCAAAGTTGCGAGAATACTTAATTGTCACGTCCGGCGCGGGATAGCTTATCTGGAACGGAACGTTAAGCGCTACGCTCTCTTCAAAACAGGGATGGATTGGTATTCTTACTGCAGGAGTTTTCTTCTCCTGCCTAGTCTGTCTAATGCAGACCTCGCTCTGCGGCAACGTTCAGAAAATCCAACTGCCGATATTTACCATCTATTAACAGAGCGTACGGGGCAAACAAAACGGCGCCTTGCAGCCACAACGATCCCAACAGTCGCCTGAGCAATATTGGCGCATGTGACTCCGAAGTTTGTGCCGCAAATTTCCACTCGGCACCGGGACGGTCAGTCGTCTGCCGAAGCCCTCTGCCCAACTTGGTCTGCCGTGACTAGCCGACGGGCTCCGCGTCGATCAACAGCGTCCAGTCTTGTCCCAGTCCAGGTGACATTTGAGCTGCCGACGCGTCGCCCCAGGCGGCCACGTTACTACCCGGTGACCAATCAGGGCGTGACACGTCTCGCGGCCGTCTTTGACTGTCAGCCAAAGGTGAGCACCTCGCTGCATGCTGACAGGGAAGCGGTGCCCGATAGTTGGTGTCGTAGTGGCCAGATTTGCGTCGATTGACGTGCGCATGCTCGGGCAGCCGATGACGTGCCTGTGGGACATCGGGGCTCCGCCCCATGTCTACCCAAGTCGAAAGCCTTTGAGCTCTCAGGCTCCAGGGAGCACTCACACGCTCGAGCGGGACTTCTCCCAGGCTTGACCTAGGCTGATCTAGAATGGCCTTAGCTGGATTTCTTTCAGCTTTAAAATTATGTGCGAGGCAATTTTCAACGCTGACCTCGATTTGATCGTCGAATGACATACATAATATGCCCGAGTTTAAGAAAAGTTCGCCAAAGGTTATAAGAGGTCACTGACCTAGACTGACCTTTCATGATAAATCAGGAAGTTAGGGTGAATCTGTGGTGAAAAGGTAAAATCCGAACCTTGGGCTTAAGCTCTCGATTTAGATTCAGCTAATTCAAATCTGTTCGAAAACCTCGAAGCAATGATGAGTAAACTATGCCTCCCTCCCCTGCTTATTTTCCGTATATCCCACCACGAAGCGAGGTTGTGACCTCACGTAACATGATACTTAATTTGCCGTCAAGAACGACTACAGTACACATCATCTATTACATCAGCTATTACACGTGACAAATTACCAGCGGGATGCGTCAGCTGATTGTGAAAATTGGTGGCAAATAATCCCGCAACTCCTGAGGATCGAACCCACGACCAGAAGGCTCCGTGTGTTGTCGGTATTTGTGCGCAAAACCCCGCCTGGTTTTAATCGACTATTGCGTGAAATGGATTTAATTTTAAACATGGAAGAATTGCACATATCTCCAGGTGCGATCTTGTGGAATCACCACTATGATACGGTCAGGAGAACCTAGAAAGTAATCGGATATCATACTTTATAATAGTTCACCGTGTTAATGCTCAGTATCATATCCATACTTCATTCTGAAACACCGCCAGATTTTAAGATCTAGCGATAAGAAATATTGTCTACCTACAAAAGCGATAACCAGCGCATATTTTACAATGCGGTCTGTACATATTCACATTATGTTCCATGCTACAACTTTAGTTTAGTTTAGTTTAGTTTGCCTAAATTAATGTGTTTCCTTATGGGAGCGCTGATCTCCGCTGACCACGAAATGACATAACGAAAAACTGTCCACTACATCCTCACCGGCCAATGGTGACCCAGCACCAGTGGTGACTCAGCACCAGTGGTGACTCAGCACCAGTGGTGACTCAGCACCAGTGGTGACTCAGCACCAGTGGTGACTCAGCACCAGTGGTGACTCAGCACCAGTGGTGACTCAGCACCAGTGGTGACTCAGCACCAGTGGTGACTCAGCACCAGTGGTGACTCAGCACCAGTGGTGACTCAGCACCAGTGGTGACTCAGCACCGTGGCGACTCAGCACCAGTGGTACTCAGCACCAGTGGTGACTCAGCACCGGTGGTGACCAGCACCGGTGGCGACTCAGCACCAGTGGCGACTCAGCACCAGTGGTGACTCAGCACCAGTGGTGACTCAGCACCAGTGGTGACTCAGCACCAGTGGTGACTCAGCACCAGTGGTGACTCAGCACCAGTGGTGACTCAGCACCAGTGGTGACTCAGCACCAGTGGTGACTCAGCACCAGTGGTGACTCAGCACCAGTGGTGACTCAGCACCAGTGGCGACTCAGCACCAGTGGCGACTCAGCACCAGTGGCGACTCAGCACCAGTGGTGACTCAGCACCAGTGGCGACTCAGCACCAGTGGTGACTCAGCACCAGTGGCGACTCAGCACCAGTGGCGACTCAGCACCATTGGTGACTCAGCACCAGTGGTGACTCAGCACCAGTGGTGACTCAGCACCAGTGGTGACTCAGCACCAGTGGTGACTCAGCACCAGTGGTGACTCAGCACCAGTGGTGACTCAGCACCAGTGGTGACTCAGCACCAGTGGTGACTCAGCACCAGTGGCGACTCAGCACCAGTGGTGACTCAGCACCAGTGGTGACTCAGCACCAGTGGTGACTCAGCACCAGTGGTGACTCAGCACCAGTGGTGACTCAGCACCAGTGGTGACTCAGCACCAGTGGTGACTCAGCACCAGTGGCGACTCAGCACCAGTGGTGACTCAGCACCAGTGGTGACTCAGCACCAGTGGTGACTCAGCACCAGTGGCGACTCAGCACCAGTGGTGACTCAGCACCAGTGGTGACTCAGCACCAGTGGTGACTCAGCACCAGTGGTGACTCAGCACCAGTGGTGACTCAGCACCAGTGGTGACTCAGCACCAGTGGCGACTCAGCACCAGTGGCGACTCAGCACCAGTGGCGACTCAGCACCAGTGGCGACTCAGCACCAGTGGCGACTCAGCACCAGTGGTGACTCAGCACCAGTGGCGACTCAGCACCAGTGGCGACTCAGCACCAGTGGTGACTCAGCACCAGTGGCGACTCAGCACCAGTGGTGACTCAGCACCAGTGGTGACTCAGCACCAATGGTGACTCATCACCAGTAGTGACTCAGCACCAGTGGTGACTCAGCACCAGTGGTGACTCAGCACCAGTGGTGACTCAGCACCAGTGGTGACTCAGCACCAGTGGCGACTCAGCACCAGTGGTGACTCAGCACCAGTGGTGACTCAGCACCGGTGGCGACTCAGCACCAGTGGTGACTCAGCACCAGTGGTGACTCAGCACCAGTGGTGACTCAGCACCAGTGGTGACTCAGCACCGGTGGTGACTCAGCACCAGTGGTGACTCAGCACCGGTGGCGACTCAGCACCAGTGGTGACTCAGCACCAGTGGTGACTCAGCACCAGTGGTGACTCAGCACCAGTGGTGACTCAGCACCAGTGGTGACTCAGCACCAGTGGCGACTCAGCACCAGTGGTGACTCAGCACCAGTGGTGACTCAGCACCAGTGGTGACTCAGCACCAGTGGTGACTCAGCACCGGTGGTGACTCAGCACCAGTGGTGACTCAGCACCGGTGGCGACTCAGCACCGGTGGCGACTCAGCACCAGTGGCGACTCAGCACCAGTGGTGACTCAGCACCAGTGGCGACTCAGCACCAGTGGTGACTCAGCACCAGTGGTGACTCAGCACCGGTGGTGACTCAGCACCAGTGGTGACTCAGCACCGGTGGTGACTCAGCACCAGTGGCGACTCAGCACCGGTGGTGACTCAGCACCGGTGGTGACTCAGCATCAGTGGTGACTCAGCACAGTGGTGACTCACACCGTGGTACCAGCACCAGTGGTGACTCAGCACCGGTGGTGACTCAGCATCAGTGGTGACTCAGCACCAGTGGTGACTCAGCACCGGTGGTGACTCAGCACCAGTGGTGACTCAGCACCGGTGGTGACTCAGCACCAGTGGTGACTCAGCACCAGTGGTGACTCAGCACCGGTGGTCAGAGGTGAAAAAAGCCTGCTACTCGGCCACGAGCGTAGGTGACAGATGTTTGCAAAATATATCCTGTTGTGGTGACAACTTACGGTACCGTATTATCATTGAGCATAGATTATATTTATCATCAGGCCGTTTTGCTTCTTAACATACCCAGTCAATTTGCTTTTCCTAACCATCCAAACGTGTACGTACTCAACTTGTTGCAGTACATGTATCAGAAGCGTACCGAAGCAATTTAGTAGCTATGATCGAGGGCACAGTGGGGAGGGCGAAAAAAATGCTACCACCCGAGGTAAAGTCCATAGGTTTTAACCTTGCCGTGGCCATCACCTACGAGCTGTCCCGTCCACGTCCAGAGATTGAACCCGACGCAACAGTTCCGTTTTCCGGCGCAGTTTGTGGCGCGTGGCAAGGCTCACATCACAGATAACGAGATATGGCCGACATGACGTGAAAGCCCCGAATGTTAGCTATCCGTCGGGAACAATTTCGTTGCGGTTGGGTCAACGTGCTGCGCGTGCGCGTCACGGGGTCCCGAGAAAACGGTTGTTCGGTGAATCATCGGCCGCCCATAGAAATAGCATGTAAAACTGAGATTTTTCGTTCGGAAAATCACCAATTTTAGCGTTCCCCATCGACCAGATTCAGACCGTCATATATCGACAACCAATGGACCGATCGACACCAAACCAACACCTCAGTGTTGCCACGACAATTGTCAACCTCGCCGTGGCAACCGTTTCCGAGTCACGCACCACGTGCACGCGAGGGGTGTGGAAAGCGGAAACGACATTTTTTTGCGTTTCTCACGATTGGGTCTGGCTCTCGGAAACGGCTAAACTTGGCGACTTGCCGTCACTTTCACCACATGGCCCCATGTACCAGCTACAATTTTCCCATTGATGATCAGTGGCTGCAGTGTGTGCGAGTGCGGTCATCGCTACACGGGCTGCACGTGAAAAAGGCTCCGCTTTCAACTGTCTCCACACTACTGTCGAATGACATTCCGCGGAGAAAGTTGCATGCGCGGTACCCCCACTCTTTGTGATGCTCACAGTTCATTCCTAATCGTAAATAGTTTTGTTGCAATCGCCGATGCCCGCAACCGTTATCAGACGTCACTTTCGGCAATCTCAAACGGCAGACGGGGACGGGACAGTGTCTCGTCCCCGCCCAGAGATTGAACCCGACGCAACAATTCCGTTTTCTGGTGCAGTTTGTTTTCAAAGCTGGCTTTAGTGTCCGCATCTACCTAATAAGTATCAAGAGGCGCTGCTGAAGCTAAACTTGTGTATGTTTGCGTAAGTGGTGTTTCGTCTCTGAGAGTCAGGACAAGTATTAGAAACATGGTCTTGTCTTGGATGTTGGCCGCCCAGAATATTATTATCTCCGGGAAATTATCCACTCCTTTTTTTCTCTTCAAAAGATTATAAATTGAGTTTGACAATGACTGCCATCTCCTTGCTGTTTGGTCATGATCATGGGAACATGGAAACACGGATCATGACCGTGAACAGTACAAAAGGAGTTTTTGATGACATAAACAAATCAAATAATTCTCCAACTTGGAATGCTACACAGTTTTCCTTCTCAAAATCCAGGATTTAGATTCAATGAAATGTCCTCAAAGTCCTCTGCTATATACCAACCTGTAATGCCGCATAATTTTCCTCTCCAATTCCAGAACTCCAAGACATAAATCCAACCCTGGGCATACCTAACTGGAGTGACACTTGCAAGAAACCTTAGTGCAGTACATGCCCAAGGTGTGGGTGCTAATATGGCACTGCCATCATGAGAAAAGGTGATTTGTGGGTATCCTGGCTGCAAATTAAATGGTGAGTGCAGATTGTTGAAAAGACATATGAAGGCAAAGCATACCGGTCTACCTATCTGGCTGCAAAACACTGCCTTTGGAGAAGGAGGCTGGTGACAGTCATGGTGCATTACAGGTAAGACTGAATGCTGCAGATATTGCAAGTTGGAATTACTGAATTGGAGTTGCAGGTAAGACTGGATGTATTTCTACTAACCAACATCATGTCTGCAAGATATAAAAATCTTGAGGGTGTTTTGTTCATGTGCAAGCAAAAATACCATGACATCTTGTGCAATTTTTGGTGCTGAATTTTTATTTGGAGGGGTTGGGGTTTGGGGGTCAATTACCCAGGTGTATGAATCTGTTTGGTGCAACATTTTCATGCACAATATTTCTCAGTCTAGCATATCAAGTCAGCCATTTTGCCACACTGCAGACATGTGGAACCTTTATCATGAAAATGCTTTGGTTCTTCCATTATGAACCTTTGTGATTTTAATAATTTCATTCTGTCACTTCCATGGGTTTGATTTTTTTGGGTAAATTTGTTAGTTTGGTTTAGTTTAAAGTTTGATTGTAAAATGTAAATTTCATTTTCAAAAAGTCATTAGATTTTGAGAACAAGATGTTTCAATACCATGCTGACCAGTGTGATTAAGATGATATGACCACTGATCTGGGTAAATTTGTGTTTTTAAGGTGTTTTATGATTTCTTAGAATTTGTCTTTCCAATGTAATGTTTATGAATGTGACTAAGATGCTGACACCACTCATTTTCTGCGCAAATGCTTACTTTTCAGTTTGTGAGCAAAATCACACCAAAAAGGGAAGTTAGGAAACATAGCATAAAAAGTTAGGTTACAAAAATCAAATAAAAATGCAACATAACCTAACCTAACCTAGCTTAACCTTCCTTTGGAGAGAAAAAGATCCCCAATATAAAATTTGCAAATTTCAAAATATTTTCACAAAAATTTCCAGATTAAAAAACCTAACCCAACATAGCCTAACATAACAACCTGCTTTTGAAGAAAAACAATTTCCAATTTTTTCTCAATTTTTGGAATTAAAAAAAAACAAACATCCAAGGAAAAAAAATTATAAACTGACACCCAACCAAGCCTAACCCACTTGTTTCCTTTATGGAGGCAAAGCGTATGTAAAACTTGTCATGTAAACACCTGAAGCACAATAATACCATGATTTCCGTCATAGATGCTTATTTTACAGTTGTAAAGCAAAATTATGTGAATAGCATGGCCTTGAATGATGTCATTTATAATTCGAAATAATGTGAGATTAATTGTGGGGGTAAATTCCTCTTTTTGAATTACTGGAGTTCCTTGTTCCAATGTAATGTTTATAAATGTGGTTAAGATGATGTGACGACTAATTTCCTCTGCAAATCCATACTTTTCAGGTGGTAGGCAAAATAGCACCAAAAAATGGCTTTGAGAGGCGGTAAAATAGCATGAAAATAATGTTCAAAGGAAAGAAAAAACATGTTACATCCTAACCTAACCTAACCTAACCTTCCATGCACGGAAGCAAATTATCGTTTTAACATAAAATTTTCAAAGTTTTTGTTCTAAAAAAAACAAGTGAGAAAATTAACCTAGCCTAACCTAGTCTGACCTGTTTTTTCTTAAAGAAAAAAGAAGAGTTTTTACTGAATTTTTATATTTCACTTTTTCAACTTAAAAGAAAAGCCTAGCCTAACCTAACATCTTTGAAAAGAAGTACAACTAAGGAAACATCCCAGGCACTTTTGAGCATCAATTTTGAAGTAAAGCCATGTTGTTCCCAAGACAAGCTGATATATGCTCTTTGTAAATTGCTCAGATTTTGATCCCGTGACTTGACCTTAGATCACGCTGGGACAATAACGATCACTTCAGCTTTCCCCTACGCGTACGCTGACTATTGGCGAAGCTGTGCATTAGCTGCTTTGTTTGTTTGTTTGTTGGGTGGTTCTCGACGCACTTTTTGCATGATCCACGGCTAATGGCGCCGCCCACACTGTTTCGCCGGTGGGCCGCAGGATTGGGAAATGTCCCGAGTGGTGAGAGTGTTGAACCCGGTACCTTTAGTACCCAGAGCCCAACATCTTAACCAATTGGCCATCCCCGCCCCGTGTACTAGCCGTGAGATCGCAGCTGTGTACCGTATCTGTCGCCTCGCCGAGGTGAATTGGCTGCGCAGAGGTAGCCGCCGCCAGTCGGGCGCCGCGCCTCGTCAGACTGACCCACGTGTAAAGCAGAGGTAGCCGCCGCCAGTCGGGCGCCGCGCCTCGTCAGACTGACCCACGTGTAACGCAGAGGTAGCCGCCGACAGTCGGGCGCCGCGCCTCGTCAGACTGACCCACGTGTAACGCAGAGGTAGCCGCCGCCAGTCGGACGCCGCGCCTCGTCAGACTGACCCACGTGTAAAGCAGAGGTAGCCGCCGCCAGTCGGGCGCCGCGCCTCGTCAGACTGACCCACATGTATGTGCATACTCCGTAACTGGCTGTGGTAGGATGGAATAGACAGGAGAACGTACGATATGCGGTCGCTGCCAGCGGCTGTAGTTCCGTATGCTGATTACGGTATGATATGGGAACTTATTGACATCTTTTGTTCCATAATTTTAGCTAAATTTTATTCTTGCTCGATCACAAACAAGTTGAGTAATTCATGAGTACATTGCCAATGTTAATATTTCATATAGGTTTTCTCTGTTGACCTGTCATAAGTGTAGGCTTCTGAAAATTATTGGGAGGGCACAATACATGGAGGCATGGGCAGGGCCCAAATGGATTGGGGAGAATACTACATAGGGTCCTATGCTAAAAGTTGAAATTATTGGGATTATGGGGGGGGGGGGTGCAGAGCCAACATTGGGCGGGGGCAGGTGTCCTTCCCAAAAGCATACAAAGCTATACACCTGTGACCCGTATGTTGTTCATCTTATTCTTCGGAAGTGTGTACGCCATGAGCATATAGCATAAATAGCGTAGATATCATGCTCACTTTACCACTTTTATATTTCGCTACCGTTCAGATCACTTTTGATCACCAAATCAGTGTCTTGTTCAGCCTGTATCAGTGTAGTGAGCAGTGAGTGCGTCACTTCAGCCTGCAGTTACACATGCTGCTGAATGGTGAGATATAAGTGACTGGATGCCAAATTGAAGATCATATATAGGCAAAACATTCTTCTTTGTTCCATTTTAGCATCTATCGGGGATAATTCGCGTTCGCACTCTGGTGTACGGGGTCTTACTGTGAGCCATCAACATGTGACAGCCTGGCGGTGTCTGATATTGTGTAGGTGACAGGTTTGACAAACTCGTCCTCTATCTCTGCATCTGTATCCGCCCGACTCTGTACAGCCTTTGCTCAATGGATTGACCCAAATCCGCAAGACTAGCGTCCCGCTGAGACCGATTGTGGCTGGCGCGGGCTCCGCCATTCAACCGGTGTACAAGCACTTGAGACGGGTTTTGGCGCCGCCGGTGGGCATACTGAACATGCGATGGATAATTCAGACGACTTTGTGGACATACTGTAGCATCCTGCCACCGGAAAGGGCGAGATAGTGTCGTCACGTGATGCCAGGCCCCCTTTCGCGTCAGTGCTGGCGATGAAAACGGTGTGTGACACAGCACAGCGGAGGATGCATGCAGAGTTAGAAAATGGCGGCGGCACCATCTTGGTAGACAAATCGTTAGATGCTGCAAAGTAATGCTTCATGACATGTTTCGAGGTATGCACCATATGCTCCTTCTATCGCCAAAAACTGGGTACATCAATGCAGAGCCCTGTCAGTGCGATTGTGGCCCACATTTGCATGGAGGAAGACGAGGCATTGCACTTCTTTCATGACCCAGTAAAGCGTTGGAGGCGGTATATGGATGGCGCCTTTTGTAATTGCTGGTAATGAGCTGATCACAGAGGATTTCGGACATGCAAACTAGGGTGCATCGTCGAAGAACTTTTTTCTGAAATTGATGAAGGGTGGGTGACATCATAACGGACCATGTTCGACAAAGCAGAAAACATTCATTAAATACGAATTAACTCATGCCTACTTTGGGGGGAGGGTGATTTTTTTAGGCGTGCCGGACCATAAAGTTTATTTGCGCCGCCTTTAAAGCGAGTACGTTACATGTCTGTCTACAAAGCGAGCATTTGCGATCAAGGTGCAGGCACGTGGACATTTACGTTGAGGAATTTTACGTTATAGTTTGCGTGATATTTTAGGTGCTGAAGGCGAGGGTCTGGGCTGGGGACATCTCCCTGATGTCTAATTGGTTTAGTTTTACTTTACTCCTCCACAAAACAGTTCGTAGTTTGGGTGGGGGTGGGGGTGTCTTGAGAGTGGCGAAAAGTTGATTTTGCCAGGATGCCGGCTTTAGCCTACTCTTATCGAAGAGCACCGAGGGATCTTTACACCGAGGGATCTTTACCGTGCGAACAAGAGCCGGTTTTACAGCCGATTTTGCTTTGTTTCCAGACCACTCGCTCTCCGAGATAGAGCGACCCGACGTAAAATAATGTTAAGTAGAAGATGTAAACGAATAGTAGTTCAAACGGTGATAGGTGATGTTTCATGTAGGAAGTATTTAATTTAACTAAACAAATTGAGAACTCAAAGTAAAAATAAATCATAGCATAAACGACGACAATTAACTTTCAGCCTACGTTAACAAACGGCAACTTCACTCATCTCTAGTTCAACTGGCAGGTATCTGGCCGCGACTTGCACCAGACGATCGTCGTTTGCCAGATGGCAAATGATGTGCCCGTTTGTGTCTTAAAATGCGTCATATTTTCCGATCCTTAGCCGCTGATTGGTTGAATTTCTTACTTTCTGGTGCGTCCAGATCTGCGAGCCGTCACCTGTACACTACCGTCTGAGTTTGTCGGGGAGGGTTTGAGTGGATTGTATATATATATATATATATATATATATATATATATATATATATATATATATATATATATATTTTAAAGCTATTTTAAAGTCTTTTTCATAAAAAATGACTTGCTCTGAGGCTGTGTGCTATTATTTTTCATCTGTTCCCTCAATTTTGTTTTATTGCATAGTGGTTTATTTTTGGGGGAAAAAAGCCTATTTAGATTTCTGGCATGGGCAGGAGGCCTATGCACCAGCCAAGGCCGTATACAGGCACCAGTGAAATATATAAGGAACATTTAAAATTTCGTTGATAGTTACCAACGAAATGTTTTCGTGGGAAGATATGTTCTATGCTTCTCCATCAAGTGTAGTAGCTTTTCTTGTGATTAACAACTTATTTTTCCTAAATGGCCTGTACAGTTTTAGATATAGCCTGCTCGTGCCCTGTACCTATGTGTAATGGGGAGGAAGATGAATAGACAAGAGGGACCACTATGTCTATTCAAGGAATGAGGCATGTGTGAAATGTGCATGGTTTACCAAGTGTGCCAAGTGCATGTAGTTTAAATTTGGGTGGCTGGCCTGCCATGAGGGTGAAATTATTTATTAAAGCTCTTTTTGTGGCATGCAGACATGGCTAATCTTAGAAGCTACATATCTGATCATTATGAAATCTCCACAAAATGATTGAACATGTCATAATTGTGTAAGGTTTCTATTCATGCAATCCTGTGTGATGTCAATGTCTACCATATGAAAAAAGTGAACATACCTTACTCTTACAAAATACTTCATGCAGCTGTATATGACTTCTGCAGACAATTCAGCATGTGACACATATGCACCTATTGGGTTTTTACTTTTATATATTTTGTGCTAGATCCAAGGGTACAATTTTGAAAACTAAATTTCTTGCTTGCTGACATGACCAATCTTCACTCAGCAACTATTACAATTTATTTTAGGTATATGCCAAATTATTTGGGTTTATACTTTTGTGATCCTGGATCAGATCAAAGGTTACTAAAGTTTTCAAAGGAGAGTTTTTGTCTTGCAGTCATGGCAAATTGAATAAACTATGGAAGTATTGCAGTTTAAATTGTTCACAAGTTAATTTTACCTCCAAAAGGCAACAAAAGATGTTGAGATGGGTCAGTTGGTTTGGATATTTAACTTGAAATGTTTGAGGATGAAATGAAACTGAAAAAATGTCATCAAAAATGAAGTTAGGCTAAGTTATGTCAAGTTAGGTTAGGACAACCCAATGTGGTTCAGAGGGTTCTGCAAACCATCTCGACCACATGTATAGCCTACTGTGGCTGAGAGGGGTTGGACCATGATTGACGTCGTAACGCCGTTGGCCCGTCAGAGTTTCGAATTTGATGTGGGCATGGTACTTTACCAACAGTATCAGGTTTTACCAGGTGTGGATCCAGGAATTGTCATGAGGGGAAGCTTGTTTGGATGGGCGCCGTTGTGAATATACTTGGAGGAGCACATTTTCCTTCCGAGGAGCACCACTGGAGGACAAAAAATGCTAGGGAGACTGGTACACTCGGACCTCCCAGTGTCAGAGTGTGAGTTATAAAGGGGGTTGCCTACGCCCCTTCCCCTACGACTCGCCTTTTCACCCTACCCGCTCCTGCGACCATGGCTGGAGAACCCGGGTGTGTTCGTGTCCACCAGGTATCGATACTGGAGCACATGGTACATCACTGGGACGTACTGCGATTTTGGGGGCTGGGCCTGATTTTATTTTTGTCTGGGAGTCGGCACGTTTTTCTCGGCGCTATGCACGATTCATGGGATTCCAGGTCGGTTTTCCAGGCCCCGATTCGGGGTCCCCGCTGGATTTTTATAAGCCTCGGATTTATTTGTATATGGTCCCGTCACAAGTTTTGACGGGACCATGTGTATTTGTATCTCCAGCATAATTTTTAAGCATCCCGACGGAAATTTTGCGGTCCCACCACTATTTTTAGAAGCTCCTGCGCGATTTTGCTTCGGGGTCAGGCACGAGTCTTCGGGGCCCCAATGCTTGTTGTCGGGAGGCACAAGTTCTTGTGATCTCTTTTTTCGGAGTGCGAGTTGCGTTTCCGGTTCCCGTCGTGATTTTTGAGGCCCCGGTGCGTTTCTTTCGTGGCAAAGGCACATTTTTTAGAGAGCCATACTCAATTTGTGACGCATTTGGAGTTATTTTTGGGATTCCAGAGTTAATTTCCGGGTCCTGATTGACATGCCATAAACCGCATGGTGAAGTGTAAATGCATACATTTTTAGGAGCCAATTTGCCGATCCCGATTAAGTTCTTCATTTTGGTGTGTATTTTGTGGCCATCTTCCCCTAAGGAAAACTTTTTAAAATGTGCCCTTGCGTGTGTCATTAAATCGATATTTTGAGTTCATTTTACAGTCCCGTTTTGGGGGCGGTGAGATAGTTTGGTCCCCTTCACGCCGCTTGGAGAGTGGGGAGAGGGCATGGCCTCAGTGTCCCTACCCTTTAGATCCGCTAGCGCGTAGACCCCATGCATTTGAAAATTCATCGTAATTATTCACGGCAATCCATACATGTCCAGTAAGACGACCGTTAATACCATTTGGGATATTATGCCACAAAGAAAACGACGCTGAACCACCAGGTTCCGAATGGAAACTCCGATTGGTCTGGCCAGAATACCATTAGGACCATTGGAACCAATTCCATCGGGAAACATTCAGATCATTAGGGACCATTAAAACCACTAGGAAAATCCCAATAGTTCCAAATGGTTTCCAATGCTTTTTCCCAGAATGGGGGGGTCGATTCAATCTGAAAATATGTGTTGAAAATAAGGACCTGGACCCACCCCCTTCGTGAGAGGTTTCCAACCCTGTTGCCGACGATGCTATACCGTCTGATGGACTTGCTACGTTATGCTACCAATTGCCAGTTGTCCAACCATTTTTTTAGGTGTGGAATTTCTTATTCATAATGCCTTCATTTCACACCACGACAATTACTGGACGGAACACCATAAACCAATAAAGAAAGAACGGTGAGGTTCTTTGATCAATTATGTGTCGTGAAATGCCGATTTAAACCATCCACAGTCGTTCAGTGAATTTGAAAAAGGCATGCACAAAATGCGTGCCCCTGACTTAAGCAGGCGCTCTACCGGAAACCGATATCTTACTTGCGTACCAGATTTGTCGAAAGTATACCAGAGCTGGCACGATCGTACCACGGTGGCAACCCTGGAGGAAGAGGAACGGGCTGAACATGTCAGTTTTTCGAACCAAAAAATGTAAATCTTCAAATCAAAGTTATATGAAATGAAAATGAATTCTGATTTACAATATCAGTTTATACGCCCAATAACGGACCACTACTTTACTATAATTAAGATAAAATGACCGTAAAATGTAAACGTATTTGGCGTTATGCTAGCTGCTAACTTTTATACCATCTATAAAGTTATTATACCAGCTATACTAAACACGAGCAAATTTCCGCTGTAAAACCGGCTAAGGAGGTAATTGTCCACACCGCCTCTCACGCCGCCGCGTGTTGGATGTTAGTAGCGGGTTAGTCTAAGCATGCCATGCAGGGTTGTCAGTTGGGTTAGTACGGTGTTTTGCAATTCGGCTCTTCTACGTCCGCTGTACCTCTGGGTAGGGCGTGATCGGGAACGCTGGTTCCGCTGGCGAGCCCTGGGGCGACGGTCACCCGTCCTTGTTCCCGGGCGACCGCCGAGGGCTGTCTCCAGGCGACCGACAGCGGCCGTCAGCACAGTCACCACGCCTTGGAGATCAGTCAGCGCGCTGGCGTCTGATGACATCGCCGTGGCCGGAGCAGGCGGGACAGGCGGGCAGGTTGCGCCGACTGTTGCCACCATGCTGGGGGCAGAAGCCTCCAGAAACCTGTCTGCGGCTGTGGCCAGCGTACTTAAAGGCGTGTCTTCCGGAAGCAGGGCCAGCGCTGCTCGGGCCACCTGTGGCAGCCGCTGCAGGAACAACGTCCTGAGCAGCTCGCTGTCTTGCGGTCCACCCACTGCGGCGCCCAGCTCAGAGCGCATCCTCAGAAGCAGCTGTGATGGCTTTTGGTCTCCCAGCTGCTGATGCCTCAGGAGAGCCTCCAGGCGGGTGGCCCCGGAGTGCGCCAACCGGTTTCGCAGGGCCGCCGTTAGCTCAGAGTAGCTTGTAGGCTGAGTGGTGATGATATCTCTGACCTGGGTGGCGACCGGTAGCGGGAGGTTGGCCACCAGCAGGTCAAACTTCACTGCCTCGTCGCTGATGCCAGCCACGCGGCATGCACAGTCGATCTGGGCTAGCCACAGGTCGGTCTCTTCGACGGAGAATGGCGGCAATCTGAACGACGCAAACTGTCGGTCGGACGGTGGTCGGGACTCCGACTGCTCAGATGCCGCCGATGAAGCCTCACCGATGCCTCTGTCCATGCTTGATGACAGGCCGTTGTTCTGGATCACGTCTGGGTCACCACATGTAGCGGCTTGAGTGGCTACGTTTCTTATGACGTGTCCGTATGGCGAGCTCCAAAGATCCATAACTTGTCGATACGTATATCGCGCGTCGAGAGCGAGAACCAGAACGAGAATGCGAGATCGGGAGCAGTTTCCATGGCACGTTATAAACAGCAACTGCGGACGTGTCCGAGTGCGGTTCGGCGGCCGCGGCCCGTGCGCATGCGCAATGACCTGAGCGAGGTCCCGGGCGATACTGGCGAGCGGCCAGTTGCCGGGCGTCTCTGCGCAGGCGCATGACAATGCTCGGTGCGTGACCGCATGTGCTGTCAGAGCACGAGTTCCTACAATAGCGGGTGGCGGCCCCGGTGTTGAGAAGTACTAACCTGTGGTCCGAAATAAACTGGTGAATTTCGCGCCCTCTGGCGTCAGTCTGGTCGCTTCCCCAGGAGGGGTGTTTAGCATTAAAGTCCTCCATAATGAGAACTGGTGGAGGGGCCTGAAGCAGCAAGTCGCTCAGCTCCTGTGGTGTGGCGGTTTCAGCTGACGGCGGGATGTATAGTGAGATGACTGTGGTTTGGCAATGGGCAATTTTGAGCCTGACTGCTACGCAATTCAGGGGAGTATCTAACGTTACTCGACGGTGAGGTATGCTGTTTGCAATGAGTATGGCTGCGCCCCATTTCCTATTTGGGCCGTTTACGTTGTCGACGTGCCAAGTGTAATCTGGGATTTTGTTCCAAGTGGAGTCAGAATCTCGAAAGTGAGTGTCTTGGAGCGCAGCTAGTAATGGTTTTTGTTGCAAGAATTCAGTTTTGAATGAAATGAACTTGCCTGGAAGGCCTCCAGTGTTCCATTGCAGAAAACGTCCCATTGCTGAACGCGTTAAGTGACTGTTGGTGTTCCTATACTGGGGTGGTGTCGGTGTCGAGTTGGGGAGAAAGGTTGAACCGGTGAACGGAGAGAGGGTTGGGAGGTGACCCAGGTAGGGGTGGTAGCCTGGACCTGGTCGCATGGGTCCTGGGAGGTGATTGGGTAGAGTGGCGGCGTGATTTGCGCTTGGGAGGCGCGGTTGGTTCGGGTGGGATTTGTTGGTCTGGAGTTGTGGGTTCGACGGGCTTGGAAGGAATGATAGGCTCAGTCTGAATGCTGGCCTCAGACGAGGTTTTGGAGTGGGCTTGGGTGGGTGTGCAGGAGGTGGTGGGAGGTTCGGTTTGGCAGGAGGTGGTGGCCGTGGACTTGCGGGTGGTCTGGGTGGATGTTGTGGTGGCCTTGGTTCTAGGCCTTGGTTTGGGCCGGCCGGATGGGTGTGGCAGGGGCCGAGGCCCTGGAGGAGGCAGTGGAGGGAAGGCTTCAGGGTGGCGAGGTGGGCCCTGGCCGGTTGGAGGCGGTGGCGCGAAGAGGTACGGCCGGGTCCCGTGGGGGATGGGTGGGTACCGGTGTAGGATGGGTGGGTACCGGTGTGGGATGGGATGGGGACCGGGTCTGGGTCTGATGTGTGTTGGAGGAGGGATGATGCGAGGTGGATAGTGGGATGGTTGTGGGCATGGGCCGGGTCTGAGATGGAGTGGGAAGGGAAGGAAGCCCATTCCTCGGTGGGGTGGATGTGGGAAGCCGGGCCCGCGGTGGAAAGGGTGTGGGAGGAGGCCGGGTCAAGGGTAAAGGGGATGTGGATAAGGGCCAGGTCTAAAGTGGAGTGGATGTGGGAGGAGGCCAGGTCCTGGGTGGGGTGGGGTGGGAAGGAGTCGTGGTCGGTGAGGTCGAGGGGCGGTGGGCCGCCTACTTTATACCCCGAGCACATTTATAGGTTCGGGGTCGGACGTGCAGCCATCTATTGGCACAAGTTTACAAATGCTGTCTAAGTCGAAAACTATGCGTTGAAACAGCACATTCTGCACATGTTTTTATCAGCAAGCCACCCTCTAACTTTTGTGATACTATGAGCGCAATCGGCCGATTAGTGGGAAAATAATGCCAATACTGTTGAAAGTGTGTTCACATGGGGGGGTGGTTCCCACCATTTTCTGTATATTTTTCCAGGACCACGAGAAAACAGCGCGCGGCAACTCGCTCAAAGTTGACACAACTGATGATTCATTCTCACCTGCGCGTTTTCGTCTTTGCGCGTCTTGCTCTCACATTCATTCACTTGCGCGTCTTTTGGAGAAGGAAATTGACCCAAGGCATGTCAGGTCACCGAGCTATGACGTAATCCTTGGAGGCATGCAGAGCCATGTTTGTGCAAAAGTGCGTGTACTGGCAGTTGTAGGGCAGTAAAGGTGCATCAAAGAGGGCGTCTGGGCATCCAATGGGCACAATCAGCCAGTACCGATGTCTTGAGGTCATTTTCTAAAGGTCAATGACCTTTCAAAGGTCGAATAAGATTAGCTACTTCTAATGATTTTGTCTTTGCCTGAAGCTACTCCCGAGTCAAATGTTTCAATAACAGGCATGCTTCAGACAATCCTTCTGACTGTATTTCGCCATATGCTGTCGTTCGAAGTTGCAAGGCTTAGCTCACAGCAAAATGCCGCCAAACATTATCAAAGAACAAGCGACGCCAAAACTCCACACAAAGGTTGCAGTACATATTTGCACGCTACTTGCCCAGTGTATATGAGAAGGTAAGCACATTACCCTATGTTGCATAGTAACTCAAATGTCAGTTTATATTTCTGACTTGAACTAAAGAATAGCTTTAGTGCCATTCTATGCATGTAAGGCTTAGTTTTGTACTGACTGGTTGGACAGCTTCACCGCTCCTACCCACACTAGATTCTAGTGACGTGGAAATTAAACCTATCACAAATGGCTACATTGTTCAGTACCTGCTCGCAGCAGCGCTATCCAATATCGTGACTCCTGATTATGAACAGTGCTAACCTACATTCCGCACTATTGTAATTATACACCATAGCAAGGTGCGGTGGCATTTGGACGCGTCTCACATTTGATGTCGATTGGCCATACCATCAGCAGTAAGGTCTGGCGCACGGTCCAGTTAGCAGCTGCCCTTGCGGAAGGGATTCGATAAGTCACGCCTGTGGCGTTGCGTCGCACTGACGTGGTCATCGCTGAGAGGAGCATGGACGATGCCTCTGATGTGATCATCCCACATAGCGAGGGCTATCGGAGGCGCGCCGATCGTCCCACTTTCCCAGTCGATGATCACTGTGTGGTCCGCTGGCGCCCTCTGGACGGCAGGGAGACGGAACGGGCGGACTTGGCCCGGTGTCTCCTCCCTGAACCGGCATCGCAGCACTGCAGACACCGCCCTCTCACGAGTTGCCGTACTCTCATCCGACAACATTGCAAGAGGCTGTGGCCTAGAGTGGGCCCAGTAGCTATTGGCTGTAGCACTGGGCTCACCAGCTCTGTCAGGCGCGGATGGCGCTCTGTTAGGAGCACAACGCTTGTGTACAGGTTCTTGGCACAGTCCTGACAAGTCCAGCTCCGCTTGATGTGAAACAACATCGCTGCACAGTTTTCCGACGAAGAATTAAACCAGCAGCACTAGTTCCTCCGATTCATCAATATTGAATTTATTGTCCTTTCTCTCGCTTGGCTCAGCGCTACAGTGGTTGCGCCTAAACCAGCTGAAGTTGAACCCGAAAAAGGCCCGACTGTTGCTTTTTCCCCATTTCCCCATTGACTATGGGCATCTACCGCATACCAGGGGTCAGCCATCGCGACGAGGGTGACAAGTGTCGTGACCCGTAAAACAGACTGCTTCCCACCCCGTCAGCGTCTCTGTCAGGTCCAATGTTTGATTAAAAGTGGTATGCGCGGAAAGCTCCAACTCCTGTGATTCCCACGGTATCTTTATAATTTATCCATAGAAAATACTTTTCCTACAATCAAGACTGCCCTGAAGCATTACCAAACACCATTTCCTGGCCTCCGCCAGCGGTGGGGAAGGTGGCGAAATGTCGTGCACGGCCGGGGGATAACTTTACTTGTGTGGATGTTCAATGAAGAGGCGCTCCACCGGGCGTCCAGCTGTGAGATTATCTCGTGACCTGGATTCGCAGCATTGGATTCGGGTTGGTGTTCGCTTAGCTATCTGTGAACTATCCAGGAGGTTGCACAGTGAGCACGGTGAGCCACAGTGAGCACGGTGAGCCACAGTGAGCCATAGTGAGGAGCCCTTGGCATGGTTATAAAAGAAGCATCAGGTCATATCATGTATCCAACTGCTATTCATTGCAAGTGGTGTTAGGTATTCGGCGTTATTTACTTGCGCTGATCTATGCTCTTCGAAACCGCTATAATAGCGGTCGAAACGCGCCGATCGGTTGCAGGTCGACCTCAAAATCCAGCGGCTAGTCAGCTTTCAACTCGAGACGTTTTGATCTGAAGTCGACCATGCTAACAGCCACCTGACACACATGATCTGGCTGGTGATGGTGATTATTGGGGTTTTAGGGTGCGTCAACCCATGTGGGTTATATTGCACCCATAACAAGCTTACTTGAGCACATGTCAGATTGTCACATACGAATATAATACATCGGTAGTTATTTGGGCATCAGAGCGCTTAATAGAAGGTATCCGGGGAAGCAAATTATCAGCTAGACAGGTGCACAGCACAAAACTGCTCTGTTGTGTATGACCCGGCTGGTACCAACCTTGTACACACCAGTCGAAGGCCAACACTACCAACCGAGCCAAGTATCACGGCTGACGCCCCCCAACAGCCATCGCATCCGTGAACTACGGGCGCGCCTTCATCTGCATTGCAATGGTCGTCGTGGTCGTCGCGTGTAGGCGGTGTGTGACGTTCACGTGTTGGTGGTGTGTGGCGTCACGTGTCCGCGGTGTGTGACGTCACGTGTCAGCGGTGTGACGTCACGTGTCAGCGGTGCGTGACGTCGCGTGTCAGGGGGGGGGGGGGTGATGCCACGTGTAAGAGGTGTGTGAGATCCGCTGTCGGCGACCCCGGCCGTGCCACTGCCGCCGTCTCACTGGTGTCGGCCGGCCACCGTCTCCCAGCAACGTGTCACCAGGTCAGCAAATGTCTCACTGTACCACAGACTCGCCCAGCAACGTGTCACCAGGTCAGCAAATGTCTCACTGCGCCACAGACTCGCCCAGCAACGTGTCACCAGGTCAGCAAATGTCTCACTATACCACATACTCGCCCAGCAACGTGTCACCAGGTCAGCAAATGTCTCACTGCGCCACAGACTCGCCCAGCAACGTGTCACCAGGTCAGCAAATGTCTCACTGTGCCACAGACTCGCCCAGCAACGTGTCACCAGGTCAGCAAATGTCTCACTGTACCACAGACTCGCCCAGCAACGTGTCACCAGGTCAGCAAATGTCTCACTGTACCACAGACTCGCCCAGCAACGTGTCACCAGGTCAGCAAATGTCTCACTCCGCCACAGACTCGCCCAGCAACGTGTCACCAGGTCAGCAAATGTCTCGCTGTACCACAGACTCGCCCAGCAACGTGTCACCAGGTCAGCAAATGTCTCACTGCGCCACAGACTCGCCCAGCAACGTGTCACCAGGTCAGCAAATGTCTCACTGTTCCACAAACTCGCCCAGCAACGTGTCACCAGGTCAGCAAATGTCTCGCTGTACCACAGACTCGCCCAGCAACGTGTCACCAGGTCAGCAAATGTCTCACTGCGCCACAGACTCGCCCAGCAACGTGTCACCAGGTCAGCAAATGTCTCGCTGTTCCACAAACTCGCCCAGCAACGTGTCACCAGGTCAGCAAATGTCTCACTGCACCACACACTCGCCCAGCAACCGGCCCCACCTCCTGAACAAGCCGTCGACACACGATCGGCACGCTTCTGAACCGCACGATCAGCACACACGATCGGCACCAGAGCACATTTCCATATAACGTTGGTAACATTAGTGCAACCAAGAATCCACCTGGTGCACTTCATGTTTATTTTTTAAATTAAGGCATATCATTTTACATGTTTAATTATCTGGCCTCCTTAGTGCCCTGAAGGCCCTAGCCCTCTTTGTGGCCTCTTATGTGTTCTACTGATTTCCTTGATCTCATTGCCTTATCCTGCTTGGTGCCCCCTTGAGTGCCTTGAGCAAGCAAACCCCCAGGTCTCGTGGGTTTGGACGGTCTGACAAGCTTAGGTGGATATATTTTGGCGGCATGGCAGGTTTGGGTTACTCGACGGGTTTGGGCGACTCGGCGGGTTTGGGTTACTCGGCGGGTTTGGGCGACTGGGCAGATTTTAGAGATCCGATAGGTTCGGGAGATCCGACCGGTTTGGGAGACCCGACCGGTTTGGGAGACCTGGTCGTCTTGAGCGGCATAATGTGCTCGGGTGGCCTGGAGGATCTGCGTGGGCACGTTTGCGTGGGCCGGTGATGTTGGGCGCCGCTGAGTGGTTTGAGCGGCGTCTCGGCCAACTCGACCGTGGCCGCAGCTGGTGGCCGTGGCCGCAGCTGGTCACAAGAGCGGTGCCGCCGGATTATCAGCAGCGTCCGTGCGAACCAGCAGGTGGGAAGGTGGCATCGCCCCTGCACCGTTGCTGGGCAGGCAGAGATTGCAGTCTAGTTTGGAGGTGGCGCCGGCCAGCAGTAGACGGCAGGAAGTCTCTTCTGCTCTGCCACTCTCGCCCCAGGCAGTACACCACGACCTCGCACCACCTCGACACTCTTTTTCCACGAACTGCCTTTTCCAGCGGCAGTTGGCTGTGTGGGGTAGATGAAAAACATCCGTGTGTATAACGGTAAATAGGAGAATGTAAATATGATTGGCGAACTTTACATGCACATAGTATTAGCGTATAATAAATAAAGACTTGTCTACTTGCGTGCGTGGTCGGAATTACGTGCCAATCATTTATCTTGGGCAAAATCTCATCGATTGGCAAACCACAAGTAGTTATGTAACTATTTCCATGTTTCCCGAACGTCTGCCGCATTGTTTTATGCTATATGGTCACGCATGCTGTACAAGAAAGTAGGCCATAACTCACATGCTTAGTCAGTGTTCCTAGTCAGTGTTCCTGGTCAGTGTTCCTGGTCAGTGTTCCTGGTCAGCGTTCCTGGTCAGTGTTCCTGGTCAGTGTTCCTGGTCAGTGTTCCTGGTCAGTGTTCCTGGTCAGTGTTCCTGGTCAGTGTTCCTGGTCAGTGTTCCTAGTCAGTGTTCCTGGTCAGTGTTCCTGGTCAGTGTTCCTGGTCAGTGTTCCTGGTCAGTGTTCCTGGTCAGCGTTCCTGGTCAGTGTTCCTGGTCAGTGTTCCTGGTCAGTGTTCCTGGTCAGTGTTCCTGGTCAGTGTTCCTGGTCAGTGTTCCTGACCAGTGTTCCTGGTCAGTGCTCCTGGTCAGTGTTCCAGGTCAGTGTTCCAGGTCAATGTTCCTGGTCAGTGTTCCTGGTCAGTGTTCCTGGTCAGTGTTCCTGGTCAGTGTTCCTGGTCAGTGTTCCTGGTCAGTGTTCCTGGTCAGTGTTCCTGGTCAGTGTTCCTGGTCAGTGTTCCTGGCTCGACAACTCGGCACTGAGGTGAGGTGAGTGGTTAATCCACTTATGTTGTTGCACTAAATATGTGATGTTTTCAATCAGCAGCTTGAAGTTGTAATTTAGTTAACACTCGAGAGGACCAAGGAGCCAGTATCCTATCCCTAGGATCCCATCCTATTCCAAGCTCTTCTTTGTGTAAATACGTTCCGTATCCATTAACTTAAACTATTCAATTCATCCAATAATTTGTATATCAGGAGATGAGGAAATGTTGTAGTGCAATCACGCAAATGCTGAGGAATGACAAAGAAAATATCATGGAGAGGATTTAAGGTCATCCAAATGACCCAATAGCTGTAGAAGCCTCAATAGCCTCTAACGACAGTGGTGCTGGCTTCACAGCATCTATGTTAGTATCCTCAGTAGCCTTTAACGACAGCGGAGCCGCAACATTTTTGTTAGCAGCCTCAGTAGCCTCTAACGACAGCGGCGCCTGCTCTGCATCATCTATGTTAGTAGTCTCAGTAGCCTCTAACGACAGCGGCGCCGTAGCAGCTGTGTTAGCAGCCTCAACAGCCCCTAACGTCTGTCCACTCGGCTCCACTGCAGGTGAGAACAAAAGCAAGCCGAGTTGGCGCGAAAAACAAGATTGCATCCCATACCACGCATCTGTTGATCTGCTGCAATCTGCTTTGAGTTGTTGCGTGGGAGTTCACGGAGCGTCTCTCTGGACGTAAATGCGCCGTAAACAAGACCATTATGTAGCTCGCGCTCCACACCAGCCCGCCACGAACCCTAGCACCAATGGCAGGAAGGAAAACGAACACCACACACATGCTTTGTGGTTGCAGCACGCACTCGGTGGTGACCGGCTTAAGTTCTGCAGTTCGATCGGTTGTTAGATTCTCACTGCGTATGAACATTGAATTAAGTAAGTGAGTTACTGTGAGTGTGCGACAACAATATCGCCGGTACATCTTACCGCACGTGTTTCTGGTCGTCCCTGGCAACATCGCAATCCCGCGCGACAACGCTCCACTTGCTCTCCGCAGCAAACCCGAACAACCGTCATCTTCCTGCAGCACGTCCTAACAGATAATTTCCGCTTCCTCGTGCATTCCATTCCCAGCGGGCCACGTTCGGAACCCCGCACTAATACATTATAACAGACCATTTCCGAGTCGTTCAGCTGAACGACCGTTTCAGCCTCGTTCAAGCCATGGGCGGCGGAACTTGGGTGGCATGGTGTGCCTCTGTCTCCACTTTTCTGGAGCCTAACTTGGGTGACATGGTGTGCCTCTGTCTCCACTTTTCTGGAGCCTAACTTGGGTGACATGGTGTTTCTCTGTCTCCACTTTTCTGAAGCCTAACTTTGGTGACATGGTGTTCCTCTGTCTCCACCTTTCTGGAGCCTAACTTGGGTGACGTGGTGTGCCTCTGTTTCCACCTTTCTGGAGCCTAACCATTAACGCTAAGGGTGTTGCATGGAAAGAATCAGCTGTAAATGTGGCCTACTTATCGATCGTTCCTACGCCTCTGCAACAGACCATCTCCAGCCGTCCGTGGTGCACTCCAGTAGATCGTCTCAACGGTCGCCCATTACGGCTGAGCATTGGAGCAATCCGGCTCCTCGCGCCCATCGCAGTGGCGTAGCCAGGATTCGTTTCAGGGGGCGAACATCTGAAGAAGGCCCCCTATCTACTTAGAGCCCTCTCCCCCACTTTTGCGAAACTCCTCGGATTACTGTCACTTTATTGTCAAAGGAGTCCTATATATATATATATATATATATATATATATATATATATAGATATATATATATATATATATATATATATATATAAATATATAAAAGCAACCCATTTAGTTATCGACAATGACTAACAAAACAAAACTTATGACGAAAATTACAGAGAAATGAACGCATACTTAAGGAAGTCATGAATATTATTAACTTGGGTAAAAATTCGATTGCTCGTCTCCATGGACACCATTGCAAATTGTTTCTTTCCGTTATCCCCCTACGTTCAGAAATGGATTTATAGCGAGAATGTTCATGCTAAGGGTTAGTGTAGCGAAGCTTCCTGTGGGGGGCATCTTCATTTCAGAAATGTAGCCTACCCTTTCAATTCATGTCGCGACAGTTCCGACGGATACCCAGCGTCAGCCCGTCTGGCTGCTTACGTGGGCAGGCCACCGCTCCGGTCGAGCAGCGAGCAGTGGACCTTGTACCATCCCCTCCCTCTTTCCCGCCGGCGCCCTGCCGCTGCAGGTGTGACCTCGATGCACGGCCGCCGTCGTCAGATGATGAAATGTCAGTGGGTGATGTGAATGTGAATGCCGGTGATGTGAATGTGAATGCCAGTGAGGTGATGTGACCGTCAGGGGGTGATGTATGACAGTGATTATATTATGGGAACCCAATGGCCAGGTGTGTGTGTGTGTGTGTGTGTGTGTATGGCAGAGGTATGACAGATGTCATACCCCGTGGCCAATGTCTGTGTTGTCAGGTGTAGGACAGATATATATGATGCACGTGTGTCTAGTCTATATATATATGTGTATGATTTATGAATGTAGTGGAATATTGGATGACTGCTGGATGAATGTTCATGTGTCTCTGACATGTGAAATGTCAGTTGGGCTGCAGCGCCCCGATCTGCCGGCTGTCTGTGTACAGTGCGGAGTTGCCGAGTTGGCATTGTCTGAAGGTATACGCTGAGGAGGCAGCTCAGATGTCGACGCCGGACCGACGCGAGGCTGCCAAGATGCAGACTCAGCAGTGGTTCCCACCGAGGGACTGAGATTCTGAGCTGAGGTAGTCTGTCTCTGATGTCTTAGAGGGACGGCGCGCCCGCCGTTGCAGTGGAGTTCAGAGTCCGCTATTGTTCTCTAGCCGGCGCCGATGCCCTGGACTGGGTCACGTGATATGGGCGTAGCCTGTCGCGGGCTGGGTTTTACCTCGCGACGGAGCCGAGGGATCAGTAAGAGAACTTGCCTTCGAGACGCGCGACCGAGCGGTCGCTAAAGGCGGGCGGCTGGCCGCCGCCGGCCAGTCGCCCGGGCTCACCACTGGAGGTACGTGAGACTGATTGAAAATCGTTGCGTGACTGTTGGTGATGTAACCGCTTGAATACTTGGGAGAATAGCGTGATTGGAGACCGGTCAGTATGAGTTGGAGATCGTATGTGAAGCAGTTGTGCCTGTCTGTGTCAAGATGAAGCTATAGTAATAACTCGTATGTCACGCTGCACCATTAAAATCTGAAGCATTGTGGCCGTTGACTGTTTATTAATTGCACAATATAAAAGTGCTGGATTTGAGGTGCCTGTCAAGATGTTTGAATCATAGCTCTGAGATGAGACACAGAGCCATTGAACATAACCGGGGTTTTAAATATCGCAAACATCGAGGTCTGACTAGCTATCTACGTGCCAAGGAAGTCTTGACTATTGCCCCAGTCATACGCGAAGTGGCTGATAAAGCCAGGGGGACAAGAACTTCGTTACATGAGGCCACATGGTTGCGCACCTTCAATATCTGCATACTTACTCAATATGAGGAGTGAATACCAACGTGAAAAATAAGTGCAAGGTTTAGGGATAGGGGAAGGACTAGGAACAGGCCTGACGAGCAATACCTAGCACATATCATCCTGCAAATCGGTGTTGTTTCTTTAACCAGCTTTACAGCGGTCCAAAGCCAAGCAACTGGCACCGCAGTCATCACATTTATCGCTGAGCTGTCTTTTCCCTATCGCTGGAGCGAACGTAGCTGTTGTGGCAGCTGACGACAGACGACTGGAACGGCTGTGGCCGTTTGGGCAGTCGGCACCGCTTAGGCGGCCATCACCGCTAAGACGGCCGTCACCACTGGGGCGGCCATCACCGCTAGGACGGCTGTGGCCGCTGGGGTGACCGTGGCCACAGGGACGACCGCTACCGCTAAGGTGGCGGTAGCTGCTGAGACGGCCGTCACCACTAAGGCGGTCGTTGCCGTTGGGACGGCTGTAGTCGCTGAAACAACCACTGCCGCTGAAGTGGTATTCGTCCCTTAGGCGGCCGTAGCCACTCGGATATCCGTCGCCACTGGGGCGGCCACCATCGGTGTTCGGGAAGTCGCCTAGTAATGGTGTTTCTTTGTCCTCAAGTAACAGCAGGTGACTTCACTTCTTAGTGTCGCAGCAGGTCACGGCACTTCTTCAGGATGAATGTGCATCATAGCGAGAACGCCTAGACGAACCTCGTCTATTTTGTTCCTCCTTATTAAGTATTTCCCCATCTACAGGCAGACCTCTCTGGTACTCTGGCTATCTTCACCTTCATGACCCTCTCTGGCTTTTTGGAGACCTTCCCAGTCTTCGGCAGCATGTATGGCTCTCAAGGACATCTTGGCTCTGAGGCTGGCCCCCAAATATTCCTAGCGCTCATCGCCAGTTCTCAGGGACTCTCATAGGTCTCATGGGGACCAGGTCCCTCAGGTGCCCATCCCAAAACTCGGGACATCCTAATCTAGTTCTATCTGGCTCTCAGGGGCCTTATTCATCCGTCAGGAACCTGTCCATAACAGCCACTATACGTGGAGGGCATGTATCGTGAAATAAATAAATAAATCTCTAACTTCCATGGTTCATTCCCAGTCTCCTGTAGCTCTGAGACAGGCCTCGCAATTTCTAACAAACATCGCCAGTTCTCGGAACTCTCCTTAGTTCTCAGGTGACTCTGTTCAACTTCCAGGATTCCTCTGAAGCCTCAGGAGAATCACAGTCCAGTACTATCTCTTGTACTCCAGTACTAAATATCCTGTGTAGCATGTGACAGGCAGTGGCCAACCACCCTCGTCACACTTCGGTGTATGTCCAGAAGGACAAATCGAAGCTCTCGGGCATGCTGGAGACACCTCCGTCGCACAAATAGTTGTGTTGTCTATGGAGAGCGGCACTGTCTGGAGAATAGCGCTGATCAGCTGTGAGAAAAAAAAACGGCCCTTCAGTCGAATATCCAGAGTTAGAGAGGGAGGTATCAACATCAGCTGGCATTACGTGTTGGGGGAATGGGGAGGGGGTGAACAGCAGGTAGTAACACGTGTCGACAATTCACACCTATTGGCTCTTGGAACTTGAGGTCGTCGCAGTAGCTCAGCGGGTAGGAGGTTGATTTTTTATCGCAAGATCGGAGGTTCGAAGCTTACAACCGGCGGAATTGCCGAGTCTGCCTGCGACCAATCGGCGTGAGAGGTTGACGTCGCTATGTGGTCTAGCAGTCGAATGCGTCGTAAAAGAATCAAAGACCTGTTCGTCCACTCTTCGCACGTGTCACGAACATGCCAAGCAGCTGATCGTACGCGCCACGGACACGAAAGCGGCTGGAAGCACGTGTCAGGAACACACATCGATCGAGTAATGCCACGTGCCTGAAAATCGCACCGGTGATCGCCCTGTTCGTAGAAATAATCGCGGCTGCAAGCTATTATTAATGTGCTGCCTGGATACTTTTCGGAGGATTAATTAATATCTCATTACAGGATAGCATCTCGCCTCATGATGATACTTGGGGCGACGGCAGCGGGTCATGATGGCAACATTAAACCTCGCTGCTGTGCTCCAACACCAACCCGATCAATCACCCAAAAAATATTCCACCAGCATCCGTAATTCCCACCCCTGGGAATAAGTGAATCCTCGTTTACGCTGCCAGATCAAGCCTTAAGCCTTTGAACTACTTTCTGAGATAATTCTTGTTCTTTTTGTTTCATTGACATTCAACAAATTTTGAAGAAAAATGATGTACATTGCCTACACAACTATGCACAAGAAGCAATGATATTGGTTCATCATCGCAATATCATGTACTACAATGCTTGTCTGCTGGTATATGTTGGCCATTTTATCCCGGTTACAGCCATTTGCTACTGTTTGATTGATTTTAGTTGGGTTGAGAGGGGCACCATCTGCTACTAGTTACATAGCGTCCATTTTCCACTGTTTGATAAGCTAAGATAAGATAAGTGAAGCCAATTAGCATTTTATTCTTGCTTTGTCGCGGTTGGAAGTCTTACCTTTGAAAGCTGCATATCATGGATATGTTTGAGCTATCAACCAATGGCAGTTAAAATATACTGTTTTCAACAGATTAGCAGAATATTAGTTGCTTTAGAATGCCAGTAAACATGGAAGTATTTTAGGACTTACATGAAATGCTTGAATGCACATGACAAACTTGCTGGCTGGAATGTTGAAATGGCCTCACAAGCTGCATGATGATGATCATCATTAGGTATTTGTAAACAAAAAATTAAGTTGATATTGATGTAAAATATGAACATAAAATAAACTGGCAGACCAATTGAATGGCTGACATATATTCAAAAATCTGTAAAAAGAACAGGACCGCCGGTCCTGAAGAAAAACAGAACCCAGTCAGGACCGCCGGTACTGACTGGGCATTCTGACGGGGCTTTCGGTCCTTACATCTGTCACCTCTAGTGAGAACTGTGTCGCGGATGCCAAGCTGGGTGAGAACAATGTCGTGGATGCCGATCTGGGTGAGAACAGTGTCGCAGATGCTAAGATGGGTGAGAATGGTGCCGTGGATGCCGAGTTGGGTGAGAACAGTGCCACGGATGCAGATATGGGTGAGAACAGTGTCGTGGATGCCGCGCTGGGTGAGAAGAGTTCCGAGGATGCCGAGCTGTGTGAGAACACTGCGTGGATGCTGAGATGGGTAAGAACAGTGCTGCAGATACCGAGCTGGTTGAGAACAGTGCTGCAGATGCCGAGTTTGGTGAGAACAGTGCTGCAGATCCCGAGTTGGCTGAGAACAGTGCCGCAGATGCCGAGCTGAGTGAGAACAGTGCTGCAGATGCCCAGTTGGGTGAGAACAGTGCCGCAGATGCCGAGCTGAGTGAGAACAGTGCTGCAGATGCCCAGTTGGGTGAGAACAGTGCCGCAGATGCCGAGCTGAGTGAGAACAGTGCTGCAGATGCCCAGTTGGTTGAGAACAGTGCTGCAGATGCCGAGTTGGGTGAGAACAGTGCTGCAGATCCCGAGTTGGCTGAGAACAGTGCTGCAGATGCCCAGTTGGGTGAGAACAGTGCTGCAGATGCCGAGCTGAGTGAGAACAGTGCTGCAGATGCCCAGTTGGGTGAGAACAGTGCCGCAGATGCCGAGCTGAGTGAGAACAGTGCTGCAGATGCCCAGTTGGGTGAGAACAGTGCCGCAGATGCCGAGCTGAGTGAGAACAGTGCTGCAGATGCCCAGTTGGGTGAGAACAGTGCCGCAGATGCCGAGCTGAGTGAGAACAGTGCTGCAGATGCCCAGTTGGGTGAGAACAGTGCTGCAGATCCCGAGTTGGGTGAGAACAGTGCCGCAGATGCCGAGCTGAGTGAGAACAGTGCTGCAGATGCCCAGTTGGGTGAGAACAGTGCCGCAGATGCCGAGCTGAGTGAGAACAGTGCTGCAGATGCCCAGTTGGGTGAGAACAGTGCTGCAGATGCCCAGTTGGGTGAGAACAGTGCCGCAGATGCCGAGCTGAGTGAGAACAGTGCTGCAGATGCCCAGTTGGGTGAGAACAGTGCTGCAGATGCCGAGCTGAGTGAGAACAGTGCTGCAGATGCCGAGTTGGGTGAGAACAGTGCTGCAGATGCCGAGCTGAGTGAGAACAGTGCCGCAGATGCCGAGCTGAGTGAGAACAGTGCTGCAGATGCCCAGTTGGGTGAGAACAGTGCCGCAGATGCCGAGCTGAGTGAGAACAGTGCTGCAGATGCCCAGTTGGGTGAGAACAGTGCCGCAGATGCCGAGCTGAGTGAGAACAGTGCTGCAGATGCCGAGCTGAGTGAGAACAGTGCTGCAGATGCCCAGTTGGGTGAGAACAGTGCTGCAGATGCCGAGCTGAGTGAGAACAGTGCTGCAGATGCCCAGTTGGCTGAGAACAGTGCCGCAGATGCCGAGCTGAGTGAGAACAGTGCTGCAGATGCCCAGTTGGGTGAGAACAGTGCTGCAGATGCCGAGCTGAGTGAGAACAGTGCTGCAGATGCCCAGTTGGGTGAGAACAGTGCTGAGAACAGTGCGCAGATGCCCAGTTGAGAACAGTGCCGCAGATGCCGAGCTGAGTGAGAACAGTGCTGCAGATGCCCAGTTGGGTGAGAACAGTGCTGCAGATGCCGAGCTGAGTGAGAACAGTGCCGCGATGCCGAGCTGGGAGAACGTGCTGCAGATGCCCAGTTGGGTGAGACAGTGCGCAGATGCCGCTTAGCGAGTGAGAACAGTGCTGCAATGCCCAGTTGGGTGAGAACAGTGCTGCAGATGCCGAGCTGAGTGAGAACAGTGCCGCAGATGCCGAGCTGAGTGAGAACAGTGCTGCAGATGCCCAGTTGGGTGAGAACAGTGCTGCAGATGCCGAGCTGAGTGAGAACAGTGCCCAGATGCCACAGGACAGTGCGCAGATGCCCAGTTGGGTAGAACAGTGCTGCAGATGCCGAGCTGAAGAACAGTGCCGCAGATGCCGAGCTGAGTGAGAACAGTGCTGCAGATGCCCAGTTGGGTGAGAACAGTGCTGCAGATGCCGAGCTGAGTGAGAACAGTGCTGCAGATGCCCAGTTGGGTGAGAACAGTGCTGCAGATGCCCAGTTGGGTGAGAACAGTGCTGCAGATGCCCAGTTGGGTGAGAACAGTGCTGCAGATGCCCAGTTGGGTGAGAACAGTGCTGCAGATGCCCAGTTGGCTGAGAACAGTGCCGTTCCCAAGCCCCGGCGGTCGGTATTGATCAGAAGGTCGTGCGGTGGCCACAGCCAGTCAAAAGTGCTGCGGAAACGTCCAGCTCAGTGTTCGGTGGTAAGTCCAAGTGAGGAATCCAGCGTTTGCAGCACCTATTAGATCTGTATATCTGACAGCTGCCGTGTCTGTCAGATCTGCCTGCCTGATGGCCGCAGCGTATGTCAGATATATATGTGCGACAGCCACAGCGTCTGTCAGATCGGTTCATCTGACAGTCGTAGCGTCTGTTACATCTGTTTGCCGATCTCCGCAGCGTCTGTCAGATCGGTTCATCTGACAGCCGTAGCGTCTGTTACATCTGTTTGCCGATCTCCGCAGCGCCTGCCAGATCTGTATGTCTGCCGCCTGCAGTGTCTGTCAGATCTGTATGTCTGCCGCCTGCAGCGCCTGTCAGATCTGTATGTCTGCCGCCTGCAGCGCCTGTCAGATCTGTATGTCTGCCGCCTGCAGTGTCTGTCAGCTCCGTGTGTACGATGGCCATGATCTCTGTCCAAGATATCTGTCTGACGCTGTGGTCTCAGACAGATCATATCCAGATGATAACAGATATCATAGTGGGCGGTGTGCAGATTCAGCCCCGATACGCACATCGCCCACTAAAGACGGAGTCTGGCATGTAGAGATGTGTCAAGCCACTTGCTACTTTGATCCATGGTGTACATGAGATCGATCTTTTTCGCAGAGTTGTATGTCCAGTATCTTATTATTCAGTGACTCAGTCTTAACAGAGGATCCACCCGGTCAGCAAGTGTGTTCCCGCCGAGTCGTTCCAGCTAGTTGGGTTTTGTTTTGCAGATGTGCACTTGATAATTACGGCTTTAATCACCCGACATAGTGCAGAAGCGTAATGGTGACGATCACACTTTGATGTTTTGGAAGTGCCTGAAGCAGACTTCGCTGTGACTATTTGATTGCAAAGAAATGTTATCAATGCTTAGCGTGGTAATGAAAAAAACAGACCATTTGTATTGCAATAGCCATGTTGCCCTCGCTGTATATTCTGCTGTTCCATGATTATAACTTGCATCAGTAAGCATTTCTAATATGCATTATAATGTTGCGCTATGAAATTAACCCATGTGGTTTGGTTGGTTATTTGAGCTTACGGGCGCATCGACTGCGTTGGTCATACAGCGCCCATTAACCCATGTGGTATCGTACAAAGCAACATTCCACAGATAGCACAACACGTACATACTATGGCATCGAGGTCATAGGCATATACACACAAGCATCACTCAGCTGTGTGATGACGTTGAAGTTCATGATGGCGATGCTCAGGTTGTCTTTTGGTGTTTCTGCTGCCTTTACCAACGAGGCATTGCTGCTGTCAGAAGCCGTAATGGTGTTCAAAGACCCTAGATCTCAAACATAGCCATTAATAATAAAGCAGAAGTTGTACTTGTGTAATGTTAAAAAGTAAAAGTGATGTCAAAGATTTCCCAGTTCAGTGTGGACCTTCACTCAACATTCAGAATTTCACGGCACTGAGACAGAATTAGAACACTGAGTTCCTCGTGATGCTCTTCAAACCATGCACCTCTTTGCACCACTGTCAAACTGGAACAGTTCTCGTAAACCAGAGCAGGCCGCTCTCCCACCAGCGTTTACACCCACAAGAGGGCCACGCTGTTGAATGTGTAGGCCGGACTAGGCGGCCGTCCAGTCACCTACCAGCGTGCAGGCGGCTCGCGTTCTCTGATAACTGCATTTCTGTCCTGATTAATGGATTTACTCAATTAGCCAGACAGGCTAATATGGTTGGGAGCGGCGGCGTTTATTGAAAGCGGCCGCGGCGAGTTCGGCGTGCCTGGAGGCGGCGCGCCAACACCGTCCGAATGCAGGAGTTTCTGCCACGCAGGCCGGCCACGCCGTCATCTCGGGGGGCGGAGCAGGCCGGCCACGCCGCCATCTCGGGCGGCGGAGCAGGCCGGCCACGGAGCAGGCCGGCCACGCCGCCATCTCGGGCGGCGGAGCAGGCCGGCCACGCCGTCATCTCGGGCGGCGGAGCAGGCCGGCCACGCCGTCATCTCGGGCGGCGGAGCAGGCCGGCCACGCCGTCATCTCGGGGCGGAGCAGGCGGCCACGCCGCCATCTCGGGCGGCGGAGCAGGCCGGCCACGCCGTCATCTCGGGGGCGGAGCAGGCCGGCCACGCCGTCATCTCGGCCGGCGGAGCAGGCCGGCCACGCCGTCATCTCGGCCGGCGGAGCAGGCCGGCCACGCCGTCATCTCGGCCGGCGGAGCAGGCCGGCCACGCCGTCATCTCGGCCGGCGGAGCAGGCCGGCCACGCCGTCATCTCGGGCGGCGGAGCAGGCCGGCCACGCCGTCATCTCGGGCGGCGGAGCAGGCCGGCCACGCCGTCATCTCGGGCGGCGGAGCAGGCCGGCCACGCCGTCATCTCGGGGGGCGGAGCAGGCCGGCCACGCCGCCATCTCGGGCGGCGGAGCAGGCCGGCCACGCCGTCATCTCGGGCGGCGGAGCAGGCCGGCCACGCCGTCATCTCGGGCGGCGGAGCAGGCCGGCCACGCCGTCATCTCGGGCGGCGGAGCAGGCCGGCCACGCCGTCATCTCGGGCGGCGGAGCAGGCCGGCCACGCCGTCATCTCGGCCGGCGGAGCAGGCCGGCCACGCCGTCATCTCGGGGGGCGGAGCAGGCCGGCCACGCCGCCATCTCGGGCGGCGGAGCAGGCCGGCCACGCCGTCATCTCGGGCGGCGGAGCAGGCCGGCCACGCCGTCATCTCGGGCGGCGGAGCAGGCCGGCCACGCCGTCATCTCGGGCGGCGGAGCAGGCCGGCCACGCCGTCATCTCGGGCGGCGGAGCAGGCCGGCCACGCCGTCATCTCGGGCGGCGTGGCACACAACGGGTCGGTTTGCGGAGCTCTGAGGATTGCATTATCGGACTGTCTCTGTGAAGCTGGAAGCCTCCGTGTTGTCTATGTCAATCGGGAGGCGCGGAAAGTGCACGGCATGGCACGCTTGTTTAGATCGTGTGTCAGAAAGTCAGAAAAACGAGTCGTTAGGCATGGATCCAGGGAGAGGTCAGGGACGTGTCCCTCCTCCCCAAGCCCATTTGCTAAAATTATCAGATTTGTTTTTGCCACACTGGGAAGCTTGTGTTCAACTTATAGCTAACTAAATGAACTTAATTCGATACAAGTGGAGGTAGAGCTAAGTCTTCTTCTTATTCCTAGCATCTCCATTGGTTCGGTTCTATTGTCGGTGTTAACGTAAGGGTGCTCTGTGTCGTTGGGATTGGGGGCGGGCACTCCTGGTTCATGGGTAGCAGCGTAGAAATAAACTGAAACTAAATTTGCAGCTTTGCATTAGGCGACGTTACCCTGCAGATTCCTTCAACTTCCACGTATTTCGGATATAATTATCACCAAACGTAATGCTGAATCGAATATAATTCCCCGTTTCTCCAATTGGTTTGTCTGTAGTAGCTTATTTATGCAATTACATGCATTCGCACATAGGTACAGGCATACACACATGCATATATATATATATATATACACACATATGCATATATCAATATATACCTGCATGCATCTACATATATATGTTCGTGTACTTGGGCAGTAAGCTTTCCTGAATGCATGCTCGATTCAATGACATAGAACTGATTTCACCAGCTTCTGTGTGATTCCTTCTTTGGCGAACGGTGTCCTTGTCGGTTGTTTCAAGTTTATAACTTAAATCACCAAACCTACACATATATTAACGTTTCGAAGACAGTACATTCTTCATCATCAAAATTAATCGCTTACAGTTCGACGGCATTTTCGAGATGCAATTGCTTTCTAAATGCAACGCCACGCTCTCTATCTAACATTACACCATGAATATTGAGACGCGAATTCATAAAACTATCGTAAGTCACATTTCCTATCATATTTTTGACACAAGCTGAAACGTGGGGTGGGGTGCGGCAGCGGATAAGTTCCCTGTGGGGAAGGGCACACAGTTGGTTGTTCCCTACGATGTGCCGCTTCCCCACAGGCCGAGAGTAATGCAAAATTTTAGCTGGATGTTAAGAATTGGCTTCAGATGAAATACATACTTTATGTGATTTTACAAGATTTTAGCTTGATGTGCAGAGCCCTCTCTATCTCTGTTTGTCTCTCTCTCTCTCTCTCTCTCTCTCTCTCTCTCTCTCTCTCTCTCTCTCTCTCTCTCTCTCTCTCTCTCTCTCTCTCTCTCTCTCTCTCTCTCTCTCTCTCTCTCTCTCTCTCTCTCTCTCTCTCTCTCTCTCTCTCTCTCTCTCTCTCTCTCTCTCTCTCTCTCTCTCTCTCTCTCTCTCTCTCTCTCTCTCTCTCTCTCTCTCTCTTCTCTCTCTCTCACTCTCTCTCTATCTTACTCGAGAGAGAGAGAGAGAGAGAGAGAGAGAGAGAGAGAGAGAGAGAGAAAGAGAGAGAGAGAGATGTTGGATGTTGGATGTTGGATGTTGGATGTTGGACGCACAATGTGTCACAATTTGACCACCCGGCACCAATGCACACGTTTTTTCAACATCAGATCAAACGGTGTGGCAGACGAGACCGCTGTCCCATTCCTTGACCCATGGGAACGCTTCGAAATACGGCTGTTTGTCTAATATCGTTGCCGTTGCACATCATGTCAGACGAGGTGCTCCTCAGCATCTGATCGCTTGCGAAATTATTCGAGCCCGAACGCAGCACGAGTGACATGCAATGTTGGCATGCAATGTTGGCATGCAATTTGGCATGCAATGGTGGCATGCAATGTTGCGTTGCATGCATGCCATTGCAAGGGTTGCATAGCGCACCAGCTGATGCTACAACGAATATCATGGCTATGACCGAGGCCAATTTCACAGCCAGGTCCATGATGTACTTAGGCACATTGGCATCCAGGCATACTTGATGCTGAACATTTTTACGTGCGCTTGGATAAATTAGCCTGATCCATTATGAACACAGAAGATCAAGCACTAGTAGGATTCACAGATTCACAGATTCACAGAAGATCAAGCACTCTAATAACAGCTCTGAAATTCGGTTCCAATGATCAATTTGGGACTAATTTCCCGTAATTGTCAATTGATAATGCACTGCCCGTTGCCAAATCACACATGACATCGGCATTTCACCGGCAATTGACGCGTGCTGATTGGCCGTTCGGCTGCTTCAGCTATGTTCGTTCGGCTGTCTCACTTGGCAACCTTCAATTCATCCTAGCAAATGCTTTTGCATGGGAAATGGGTATAGCACGACGGCCAGTGTGCATGCCTTTGTGGCCATTCTGATCACCTAACCAAGAACCGCACTGCAAATTCATAGGTAGGCAGTGGGATTCAACGCCAAATGAACGTGGGGAAAAAACTACGACAGTCGTATGTAAGTAAGTGTACCTAAGCGCAAATATACCATGTGCAAATCCAAGTATGGCAATACAGTGTAAGTGCACATTAATATTTGAGAAAATGGTCAGAAGAAAAGAGGGACAATACGGCTGATTTATGAGACAGCTGTTATGGTTAATGCAGAGTGTTGCGGCAGAAAATCATTCGGTGTTCTACTTGGGCATGGCGCTCGCCGCCATGCGATTCATCGATGATATGATTGATCGACCAGGAAACTTAGGTACTACAATCGTGTATCCAAGAAGTATCCAGGGTGTGGAAATTGCTTATGGTACCCAACAGAGCGCATAGATGTCAGTTCCGGTTGACTGCAGGACTCTATTGTGAGAAGTGGGTGTTACACTTATTTCCTGACCTCGTGATCTTCATTCATGTGACCGAACTTGTAACAAGACTAGTGAAAAGTGAAACGTTTTTCGTAGAAATTGATGCGGTTTACATTGTCTTGGAACAGGCAAAGTATGAGAGCTAAGACTTTTTATACCACTTTTAATTTAATTCGAATTTCCAGGTAAGTCAGACCGAGAAGCGACGTTTTTGCACTGAAATGTGCGACGGCAGTCGAAGTAAATTTTATTAGCAAAATGAGTATGAATAAAACCTTCCAAAGTCCAAGAATACACAACTACATTACTGAGCAGCTTGAGCCTCGCGAGGAGGTTGTTCCGACTTCACATCGTCCCCAACAATCCCAGAAATGTAGCTAAGGCTAACGCACTCCACAGCCTGGTCCAAGAAACCCAAGGGAATTGCAAGCAAATCCACGAGGAAAGGTCTTGGTTGCCATCGTGGGTGGAGAGTGCTACTCAGTGCACTTGTTTGAAGGGTCAGTGGTTGGTGCAGCCTACTTGGAGATGCTGAAGAGCATGGTGTGACCAACGGTACGGCATCAAGCAACTCGTTGCCGGCACTGGTTCCAACAAGACGGTGCAAAACCTCCTGTGATTGCACAAGCCATGGACTCCTTGCACTCCAATTTTTGTGAGAGGATCATCTCTCTCAACAGCGGGCACCACTGGACTCCTTGGAGCTCAGACCTCTCCTGCCTGGACTTGAGCGTTTGGTCGCAGGCCATGACGCACATGGTGAGATGTAAGCCTCAGATAATTGCTCAGTTGAAGATGATGGTCGAGGACTTCTCTCGGATCATGGACGAAGAAAAGCTGAGAAAGATTGCCGGACATGAAGTGTGTACCACGTCAAATATCCAACAAAATGTGCTTCAGGTATGTCTTTAGATTCACATTGGCAGGGACTCCAATAATAGGTATAATTATAGGGAAAATAGATCTGTACTCTCCGTTTGCTTTTTTCTACTTCCAAATGATCGTCCTGAATGTGCGACAATGAAATAGCGATTTTCTTATCCAACGCATCTTTGAATAACAAACATGCATCGCGTGCTGTAGGTCAATGCATATTCACGGTGACCTCACATGACCCCATTTGACCTGAACCTGACTTGAACACATGTCTTTGACGCAGGCAAGTGAGTTCTTGCCCTTTTGTTTTGATATTCACTGGTACGAACCATCTGATGTAATATTTTTTTAAGTAAACAATGGTTCAGAATATTCAAACTATTTTAACTTGGCCTAATCTGCGACGTCATTGGTGACATAGATAATTTACCAACATCACGGTTCTCCCAGGGAACCACCTTTAATGTTATTAATGTTCTTGCTCTAGCTGCATAAATCCTTGAGATATCAGTGGTATAGTGTCAAATTGAACCAAATTAGATCATCCTGGATGTTGAATGGTGATAGTGGGCGGTCGCGAGTATACATAATTTCCACTGTTTGTTCGCACACACCGCAGTCCACGTTGAACTTTGTATCCTCCAATACATGTGTGGTCTTGTGACGCCACTGCCCAGCGGCTTGTGTCGATAACACTGCTGGATGACCAGCAATCGCCGGGTGGCCTTGGTTATTACCAATGTGCGTGACGGTTGGTGTGTGTGCATGAGAGGGAGCTATATTGGGTCCAACAATTTTGATATGTTGTAAAATAAATGAAAAAGCACAAATGGGACTGGCCGTTTATTTTTCATCCGTGAAGCAAACCTTCCAGATCAACCAGTGACTGACACCTCCTTGGTCATTATTTGCCTGGCGAACGTCACCTAAGCCTGACGGGTTCCTCAAGATCGCCAAGGCCGCTCGTAGGCGCCGTGAAGTTCCCGTCAAGCAAAACCGAACTTACTTAGCAACGAGTTTGTTGTCAGCGCTGCGTGCTGATGTCCAACACAGACGGCGTCATGACAGCTCCCCAGCTGGACTGGCCGCCTGACCTCAGCGGCCGGGGGCGGTCCCGGCCAGTGCGAGGCTGGAGTGTCGACTGCCGCTGACGTAGGCGGGCGGCCCGGCGGCCCGGTACTGCTGCACCTCGTCGGCCGGCACGTAGCTGGCCAGCCGGTTCGCATCGACGACGGCCTTCGGCGTCGACCACGCCGCGCTCAGACTCCTCACGATGGCGCAGCTGAAGACGAAGCCGATCACGTGCATCGAGATGAACGTCGCCATGGCCACGTAGCCGAGCGTGGCGTAGCTGGCCAGGTCGGCCCGGATCACCTGGCCGCAGCCTCGCTGGAAGATGAGCGAGTCGTTGGTCGGCGAGGACGGGTGCACCGTCACGGCGTTGCACGTGCGGTAGTGCTGGGCCGTGGACAGCTGCGAGTCGCAGCAGGAGAGCGGTACCGAGTGGTTGGCCTCGATGTAGTCGCGGTACGAGTAGACGCCGCAACACTTCATCTGATGCTGCAGCGCGTGGATGGGCACCCAGTCGGCGTGGTTGTAGTCGTGCGAGTACTTGATCCGGGTCAGCACCAGCTCCTCAACAATGCGCGGCGCCTGGTCCTTTTGCCAGACGATGACGCCGATGATGATGATCTCCATCGCCAGAACGACGCCCAGGAGGCCGGCGTAGGTCACCAGCATGCACCGCTTCTCCAAAGCCGCTCCACAGCATCCCAAGAAGCCGATTATCACCAGGATGGAGCCGGTGACAATGGCAAGAGTGCACATAACGATGTGGACTTGCCGAAGCATTTTGTCAACGTTTCCATAGCCTCCTGACCAGCGTCTTGAGTGATCTTCAGCGTCGGAATTCATCGTCATGCAAAGGTATAAACTAGCGACGCACACGCCAACGACACCCACAAACCACAGTATCAGATTCAGCGCAAACACGGCCATCTTCATAAAGGTGACGCACTGGGGTGACATTTCCAATGGCATGACTAGTGTATCACTACTTTCGCAGCAACCCGTTTCAAATAGTGCAATTATCCATGTGAACTGATCTGAGAACAATAAATGATGCAATCAATCGCATCCGATCATAAAGAAAACGGATTACTTGCAAAATGGTTGTAATTGCACCCTGCATTTAAGCATGATATCAAATCCAAAGAACTGTCCAACTGGACACATTATTGAATAATAGTGAGTGAATGTTTCACTGGGTGGTTCCCGAGAGACAAGGTTTTCAGTTTTAAATTTCAGTTGACACAGTTACTGACTGAATTTCCATTCACTGCATAATTTGCGTTTATGCCTCGCTAAACACATTGGTACGATTATTACTACGGTTCTGATCTTCCCGTGCATTACAAAAAGTACCCAGATCTATCTCAAGTGACAAATATTTTAGCTGTCATTTTCGTCTTTTTTTTAATAGCCAATCAACTACAAATTCCCAATCACATCTCGTGCGTTTACTGATACTGGCACTCTTTAGCAAAACACGTTGTAAATATATCTTTGTGTGCTAGCCTTACAACAAAACTTCGAGACAACACCTTGAGCATAGCACGGATTGAAATTTTCAAATTCGCCCCAATTCGCAATCGCATGAACCAATCCAATCCATATCCGTACCGGAACAAAATATATATTTCCATTCGGCATCTAATCCGGTTCCAAAAATGTAATAGCCATAACCGGATTGGTTGCGTTACTTTATAGCAACTGGACCATCAAGAATGCGAATTATTTAGCTGAAAAGATAACGGAAAAAATGTAATTTACACTTTCGGTAGCATGTGGATTACAATTATTATTAGCAGGATCATATTTCACTGAAGCATAAAGTCTCACTTCATATTATATGCTCACTAATATACTAGTTAATATAATCTATGCTAGTTTATGGGAAATCAGAGGCACAGCTAAGTGAGGTCCAGGCCCCCGCCATATAAACATAAAATACCCTAGATGAATAAGAAATCCTGGGACTGGCACGACTCAAAATTATACATTTTCGACGTGTTTCGCGCTCCGAAGGCGGCCCCGGTTAAATGAGAGCTTATTTTGTGTCCGACCCGCCTCACGAAAATCCTGACTGTACCCCTGTGGGCAATGTACAAAATAAACAAGACAAAATGTCTACAATTGCCTTGTGAAATAAGAACAAGATTAACAGCAAATATTGCAAATAAGACAATTATTCTTATCAGTTGCACCGCCAATATGAAAATCGAGCCTCCAGTTCCAATGCCGACAAATGTTGTTGGTCTTGAATAATATAGACCCCTACCTATTAAATGAACATCAAGATCCCTACCTATTAAGTAAGCTGGGTAGATGTCCACATAACCAGGCTGTAGACACCAGAGCATACATTCTAATTCGTCATGTCAGACTTATCACCATTTTCTGAAACGTTAAGTAATGTCTATCAGTCTAGGATTCGCTTTCATTTAATTTCGTGCTACTCAGCTGCACAGGCCATGCAGGAACCACCAAGGTACCTACTCAGGAAATACGAAGCATGCAGTATGAGTGATACAATAACCTACCACCTTAACACAGCATGCAACTTAACATCAACTAATTGTAGCGGCAATTCATGCAAAGCAGGTAATTCATGCAAGCGGTCTACCTGCCACACTACCGGTCTTCCAACTTTGGAGAGCCTTCTAGGTCAAGAGTACCGGCCGATTTTCCAACTTTGCACCTCAAAATATTGCTCAATTATTGCAGTTAGAGATGACGGAATCGTATCACTAGGAGGCTGTTTGTTAACCGGGTGTGGAAAACTTGAAAATTGGATAATGTTTGTCCATACATTATCGTTGTCCATACCTTGCGTAAGTGGTAAAATGTTGGCCCACACCAGTGCGTGAGTGGTAAAATGTTTGTCCACATCATTGCGCGAGTGGTAGAATGTTTGCCCACACCATTACGTGAGTGGTAAAATGTTTGTCCACACCATTGTGCGAGTGGCAAAATGTTTGCCCACACCATTGCGCGAGTGGCAAATGTTTGCCCACACCATGGCGTGAGTACACCGGATTACCGACTGCAGGAGGACTACTTTTCACCCCGTGTTCGGTTTGCTAAAACGGCATCCCAGCCACTACAGGTAATTTATGTGAAGCAAGCACTTGCGATATGTTGTCACGAAAAACCAGCGTCAAGGTCCACGTATGTTACGTCGCTACGGCATCATAAATGCTATCATAGATGGTGCTTTTTTCCTTAAGAGCAATGTTCAAAACGAAATGCGCTTACTGGAGTATAATACGTACACGAAATTCCACACATGCGACGCAGTGGTCACCTTATTCAAGGTCATATATGATTAAATCAACCAATACATCAATAATACTTCAATCTGTCAATGACCTGCATTCATCCGTCTAAGACTCCTGGCCTGGAGAGAGGGAGTGGGCATCTCGTATTGCTGCATTGTCTGGTGACGTTGCCTTGGCAACGCCACTGGTACAGGCCGTCGGACGAGCTGTGGTCGGCCAGTGCACTGCTGAGACTGCTGCAGGTCGTTCGGGCGTATGGTGGCTGTCGCCCGGTCTCTCCGGAGCCTTCGCCGTCATTTCTGTGAGCAGGAGTCAGACACCCCAGGTGTCGTCCCAGTCCTCCGCAGTCGCATTCCAGTTCGCCGCCGTCTGTTCCCAGTCTTCAGCAGTCTGATCCCAGTCCTCAGCAGTCTGATCCCAGTCCTCAGCAGTCTGATTTCAGTCCACCGCCGTCTGATCCCAGTCCTCAGCAGGCTGATCCCAGTCCTCAGCAGTCTGATCCCAGTCCGCCGCAGTCTGTCCCCAGTCTTCCACAGTCTGATCCCAATCCTCAGCAGCTGGTGAGACAGACTGCCGGCCGGGTGGCGCGTGTCAGCTCTGACTTCGCCCGATTCGTGCCGCACTCATTCGTTGCGACCTGCCGCGGCCACGATGAACAGTTCGCTCTGTGCACCGGCGTCCGCCGGCCACTGGAACGTGTCGGACGCCGTGTGCAACACCACCGCCGCCGTGCTGGCCGGGCTGGGCGTGCCGCCGGCGTGTCGACGCCAGGTGGCCGGTCTGCTCGCCTCCTGCAGGGCCGGCAGCGGCGGCGGTCCGCTCGTGTGCCCGGGCGGCGAGCACCAGACGCTCGCCGCCGCGCTCTCGGCCGGCTCGTACTGCCTGCTGGCCGTCTCGTTCGTCAGCGGCATCGCGATCAACACGCTGTCGGCGGCGACCCTGTGGCGCACGCAGCGGCTGCACACGCTCTGCAACCGGGTGGTGGTGCTCGGCTGTCTGGTCGACACGCTCATCTCGGCCGTCTTCCCGCCGGTGCAGCTGGTCGCCAAGCTTGCCACGGAGTCGGCGCGGCTGATCGGCGTGCGCTGGCTGGCGGTGCTCACCTGTGCGCCGCGGCGCGTCCTCATCTACCTCTCCACCAGCGGTAAGTTCGCGCTCATCATCACGATCGCGTGCCTGCGCTACCTGCGCGTGTGTCACCGCGTCAACCCGCGGCCCACCGCGCGCAACACGCTGAACGCCATCCTGCCCGGCGTCGTCTCGGTCCTCGTGCGCTTCGTCATGAACCAGCTGTTGCTGCCCGCCTACTGCTCGCGGACGTACGCCATGACCGCCAGCGGCGGCACCATCTCGTCCACGTCCTTCGGCATCGATCGCGACAACTCGGCCGTGTGCCAAGCGATTCGTGGGGTGCTCGTCGTTGGCGGCATGACGGCGATTGCCTACTGCTACGGCTCGATCGCCGTGCGGGCCGTATCCGTTCGGCGTACGGTGGGGACCCCCTTCAACCAGCAGCGGCCTCAAATCATCAATCCCCAGTGTGGTAGCGAAGCGCCAGTGAACGCTGCAGGCCGCCGGTGGGCGCGCGATGACGCCTCGGCCGGCTCCTCCCGGGGAACTCCGACGGTCTTCTCGTCATCCAAGGAAACATCGGCTCAGCATTACGTGCACTCTTTGAATCCCGTTCTTCATTTGGAAGGCCACCGCAAATGCACGGTCGCCACAGTGGCTGACGATCTGGCAGAGAGTCTGACGTCGGAGCAGCACGTTCACTCTCCTGTGGTTCAGGTCGTAGCCGCCAATGATGAGCCCACTGCCGTACAACCGCAAAACCACGACGCTCTCCCGCTAATTACAGAGGTACGGAACAGCGGGAACCGCCCGAACGCCCCGCCTATCTCAACATCACAGCAACTAACCACTTCCTTGGCACGTGGAGGAGTCTGCCAAGACTCCGATGGAGCGGCCTGGACCAGCAGCGGCATGGGCCAGCACAGGCAGTCTCACAGACCAGTCCCTGGCGGCTTCCTAGCCGCCAGGGCTAGGAAGCCGCCAGGGCTAGGAAGCCGGCTCCCGGGCAACCGCACCAATCTGAAAGTTCCAAAAGCTGGCCCCACGTCCAACAGCAGCCACGGCGCTCGGCCACTCTCACCTCGAGCGTCCAACCGGACCAGACGAGTGCACACAATCGACTACGACGTGATGGCGACCATCATTCTGCCGGTGCACTTAATTGTGTTCGTGGCGAGCATCCTGCCGACCGCGCTGGCGATGACTGTGCTGTACAATCCGTACGCCTGCTACCAGACGCACGTGGAGCACCAGATGCTTGAGTTTCTGCTGATCCTCCTCATCTTCATCCACACCAGCATCAACACACCGATGCTGCTGCTGTTCAGCAGCGAGTTCCGCGCTGCTTTGGCACATCTTCTCCGCGACATCAGGCGCCGCATCCACTAGTTAGATTGCTGCGATCAGAATCTATCCACACAGCAACAGAAGCTTCGCTGGAATGAACCATGACTGGAAATGGAAGTTGAATGATTGGAAGTCAGAATCGGAAGCGAGGTTTTCGCGACCTTGAGTACTTCTGACAATCATAGAAAGTAGTAGATTGTGCTATCGTTCAAGGTCAAGAACTAATTCGTGGTGTTGGTTGGTAACGACCACTGTTTACTTGAAAGAGCGACCTTTCGACCACCAACGTGCTGCCTGGGGGCGTACTGATGGTCGGGTCGTCACGGTGTCTGTGTTTAGTTTCTCCGTCTGGTATTGTGGACGATGTTATTTGTGATGTCATGATGTTGTTTTGATGCGATGATAATGCGTGTTGATGTGATGATGTTTATCTAACGGTGATGATGATGTCAAAGTGTTTGTATGTTATCGATGTTCGTATTTTGTTATAATCTTCTGTTGTTTTCAGTTAACATGCTCTCTGGTTTTTTTTTGTTGCATGTGGTGGTCTGATCGTCACGCTCGTGACATGACAAAATTTCGATCAAAAGTTCTCTTATCATTGTCGCTACACATCCTTCTATCATAGTCGCTACACATCCTTCTATCATAGTCGCTAAACATCCTTCTATCATAGTCGCTACACATCCTTCTATCATAGTCGCTACACATCCTATCGTTGAGTTAACACGCGCACTGGAGGGGGGGGGGGCGAAATCCGCCCACCCCTCCGGTTTTTCGTACATAACTCAAGATTTTACCGGTCGATATACGCGATTTTCAGCGTGCCTGCTTAGAAATGACCGGCGCGTCGTTTAAAGCAAGAAAAATGGAAATCGGCCGAACATTTTCTAGTTAGGGGCCGTTAAAGTAAAAAACAAATTGGCGCCAGACCACAAAAATCGGCGCTGATGCGCTTCCCATATATCCACAAAAAGGAAGTGTTCTTGGCAACACTAGCGACTTGTTTGATGTATATTGATATGCTATATAGTTTCAAGGTCATGTTAGGTCACCGAGGTCAAGTCAGGTCAATTTCATGACAGGTTAATGGAACCAAACTTGGTCAACTGGAATGTTGTCATAAATGCACTACTGTTTGTCATTTGTACTGTTTCTCATTGCGTTTCCATACTTTATTCATGTACTTCACTCCTTTCTTCGCGAAGCCGATTGCGCCGAGCTGCCCGACGAAGCAGTCGGGCGGGCGGCCCGGTTCCGGTAACTGGAACAGGTAACTGACCTGATAAAGTGCTGCTATATAGGTGACCTGAGGTCAAATTTCGGGTCTGGCATCTGTATTGCATCATTGGTAATGTTCAAAACATCATTGATGCCCATTTTGGAGCATTTAAACACAATCACAGCGATCCATAACAATGACAAGCCAAGCCACGCAAAAAAAGAAAATTTTGACAAATGTGACCTCATTTGACCTTGAAGACATTGACCTAAGGTAATAAAATTTGCACACAATAGAGCTTACTATCGTACCCATCCATCCTGCGAATTTCGTTCCTCCAGCTTTAATAGGAGCCGAGATCTTAGGGGGGGCGGTGGAATCCGCCCCCCCCCCCCCTCCAGTGCGCGTAATTTTCAGAGGCCCTCCGGGGCGCGTGTTAAAGGTCAATTTGCAGAGCACAATCCAGAATAGCAGGCCTCTTTGCATGTTCTTGGCACTCGTCACAAATCCTCTACTTCCTGTGACAGCACTAAATGTACATGTATTGAGACAGTTTAGACAAAGAATAAACCATCGCAAATATGTGTCGTTAAGAACGTCATGTAAAAAAAACCTAGAAGCAGGCTATGCGGCCGGGCCAGCATTGCTTACCAGCGTGCAGTGAGACGACCACCGGAGAGTTGGTCTCATGTCAAGGTAAGCGGAGGAAGTGAGGCGACCACCGGAGAGTTCGTCTCATGTCAAGGTAAGTGGAGACAATGAGATGACCACAGGAGAGTTCGTCTCATGTCCAGGTCAGTGGCGGCAATGTTTGTTCTCATGCCATGATGCAGATGGAAAAGAAAATATCGCCTTTTTCCCAAAATCGCAGGCAGAGTTTCTGGTATGCACAGCGAGAGATCCCTGTTGTTTGGGCTCACTATCTGCAGCTTCGGGCAGTGAGCAGAGAAAAAAGAACTGTATTAAATTATATGAGTACAAGGAAAAATAAATAAGGACACCTTATTCAGTACATCTTATTGAGCCTCAAACACTCCAGAGATCCCTGTTCGGGTTGGACCCGTATATATATATATATATATATATATATATATATATATATATATATATATATATATATATATATATATATATATATATATATATATATATATATATATATATATATATATATATATATATATATATCTATATATATATATATACATAATAGGACTTCATACTAACATTTTTTCTTGTACTCATATAATTTCATATCGTTCCTTTCCTGCTCTGCCCACTGCCCAAAGCTGCATTGAGAAAAGTATGAGCTGCTACATATCACTCTTGTCCGGGTTGGACACGGTTTCGCCATCACACATGCGGATTAGAGAGGATCAATGAACTTAAATCCGTGTTATGCTATAACTCGTCGGAGGCTGAAAGGCGCTTGGCTACTCCGGCAGCGTTGACTAAGCAAGCAAAGAAGGAAAGTCGCTGTAAAGCCCGACAGAGGCGAAACAACTCTGCAGCAGCCGCAACTAGTGCATAGTGTTCGAAAATAGCTTGGAGAGACGGCGCACGGAGGTGGGTCCCAGTCCCAGTGTCTGTGTCTCAGTGACATCTGAGTTGATGTCAACTCAGCACCTCCTGGTATATTGAAGGTCGTATATTTTCTTTACGCGCAATGTATATATATATATTTGTATATATATATATTATATATTATATATATATATATAGATATTTATATACATATATATATATATATATATATATATATATATATATATATATATATATATATATATTTGTAGATAAGCTTTGGGAAATTTTTGTAATATTACGAAGGGTTGGAGCTATACAGTTTTGCTTTAGTGGCAGTCATTACCTTTGGTGTAATCTGTTTAAAAAATTATCATCTTCAACAGCTCATCAAATATTTCAAGTAGCTTTAAGCGTTTAAATATTTAGCTATACCATGCCGTGTAACACACTTCTCTATGTTTCCTAGAACAAAAGTGCATGGATGTGGTCAAATTGCCCTGCGCATTGCCAGGGCATAACATTCTTACGCACTGCGGGGAATAAATATAGGCTCGTTTTCGGAATCGGCCTCTCATAAGCTATCAGCATGCAAATTTCCAGAGATATCGTAGACGTTCGCGAATATCGAATAATAAACATGGAATATCGAAACTGTTTGACGACCACTTTTGCAAAAGAAAAACTGCGAAAGTGAGTGACGGCTCCAAATACCGTAGTACACGGTGTGCACCGGCGTTAATTTGGTACGACACGATGCTTGACAGAACGCCACGGTGACGTATGTCTTGGCAGAACGCCACAGTGACGTATGTCCGGCACAATTCCGTCAGTCGGACGGCGTGAGCAAGGGCCACCACCGCTTCCGGGTGGCTTATCGGCGGCGGCAGAAGCGGCGCTGTATTTCTGCGGCGGTAACGCGCAAGCAATCGGCCGACATTAGCATCTGCTAATTTAGATTGCACGTGTCCGGGCGAATTCTAGGGCCTGCCTTTCAACCTTAGTCACATGAAATTGCAGTCATCGGAGGAAATTGGCAACACAGCGTGACACCCCACTAATAATTAATTCACACAGCAGTGGATGGTGAAATCCACATTCCCCATCTCCCTTCCTGGCTACCCACGCAAAATCAAACTGCGCCTCATATTGAGCCATGCTGTTTATGATGTATGTGGTGAAATGTGGCCTGGGCTGATGATCCTCAGCAGTTTCGCTGTCACTGCGTGGACTAGGTGTAGATATCCAATGTTTTCAAATGAAATCATTGAACTTACCCCGATGCGGCACATTTATAATGGGACAAAGCTATGGTCATAGCTTTGTCATAGCTTATATGGCTTATAGCCTCGCGCGGACGTTAAGAACTCAAATCGTTGTATACTCGAGCAACCTTTGTTAACCCTTCAGCAATCATTGGTCGCACTCGAGCACTAGCAAAGACATGCAAAATGGGGCTCGTGAAATAACACGGAATAAATCCGACCGGCACTTTATCATCGCATCATCGATTTCATCGGATTTAATCAATGACACTGCGCATGATCTACAAATAAATATGACAAATGATTTTACCCATCAATTTGAGCTGTAAACATTATTCACTCAGGAGTTCATGGGTGTGCTACTCGACAGCTCTCTATTTCAGTACCTGAACTTTGCTGAAATAGAGAGATGTGCTACGCCGCTCTGCGTTAACTTAATCTAGAACAACAAACGCTGAGCTAATTTCCAACATGTTTTCATTCGGAAAGACTAGGAGGAATGAGGGAGCTACAACTACTTGCCCTCATCACCATCGCCACAGCCACCGCCGAACGTGGGGCCAAGTCCGTCTGTTCATTTTCCGTACCATGATTGCACTTACCATAGCGCGAGGCGAACTAATGGCCAATAAGCAACCAATAAACCCAATAAACAGCCATGCTAATTCTTTAAGATGGCAATTGAAACTGCGTAGCGAAAATGTTCCCCCAAATCAGCTCAATCCGCCTCCTCTTCATCAAGTTCTGCTCAATCCGCCTCCTCTTCATCAAGTTCTGCTCAATCCGCCTCCTCTTCATCAAGTTCTGCTTACAGAAGGTTGCTCATGAGATTGCTTCTTAGCTCATTCAAGCTTCAACATTGATAATATACTGAGACAAGTGAAAAATTTGAAACGGAAAACTGTACTCTTCCATTTCCATTCAAGGGGTAATTGAAAATGAAATTTAGTCCTCTCAACAGAAAAGATTGCATCTTCACGGAAATTGATAACAAAAAATATACCTGCCAGGGTCGTAAAGTTCGCAATCCAAACCATAATTTGCCATGACAATTGCGTCATTTATCGATGAAAATTTGGTGTACGGGAAATTCGAACATGGAGGTAGAGTTTCCTTTTTGAGGGCATAGAGACGATGCGGGGGAAATGGCATTGGTCTTGAGGTGGGCGTAGATTATGCAGCTCTGGTCATAAGACGGCCTTTGCCCTCTGTCTTCAGACTCGTGCTGAGTTCTTATCAGATCTCGAGTCAAAAACACACAGCTAATTGCCCGGCCATTGCTATGGCATCGAAAGAACGGAGCCGTCTCATAATTCGTGCCATCTGCACAAGTTCGAGGTCTGGTCCGCGTGTAGACCTCTTCACGCTTCCCATCACTCTTTATTCGCTATTATTATCAGCATCGTCCACTATGCATCCACCGGCCACACCACTTCCGCCGGAACCTTCAGTTTGTGCTTGCATTTGCACATCGCCGGAGCGGATGTGTGTAGCTGCCGCCTTTGTCGACCCCAGAGGCTCAGTGTCCACCGCACAAGTCCCCTTCTCCCTCAGAGGCCCAGTGTCCACCGCACAAGTCCCCTTCTCCCTCAGAGGCCCAGTGTCCACCGCACAAGTCTCCTTCTCCCTCAGAGGCCCAGTGTCCACCGCACAAGTCTCCTTCTCCCTCAGAGGCCCAGTGTTCACCGCACAAGTCCCCTTCTCCCTCAGAGGCCCAGTGTCCACCGCACAAGTCTCCTTCTTCCCCAGAGGCTCAGTGTCCACCGCACAAGTCTCCTTCTCCCTCAGAGGCCCAGTGTCCACCGCACAAGTCTCCTTCTCCCTCAGAGGCTCAGTGTCCACCGCACAAGTCTCCTTCTCCCTCAGAGGCTCAGTGTCCACCGCACAAGTCTCCTTCTCCCTCAGAGGCCCAGTGTCCACCGCACAAGTTCCCTTCTCCCTCAGAGGCCCAGTGTCCACCGCACAAGTCTCCTTCTCCCCCAGAGGCTCAGTGTCCACCGCACAAGTCTCCTTCTCCCTCAGAGGCCCAGTGTCCACCGAACAAGTCTCCTTCTCCCTCAGAGGCTCAGTGTCCACCGCACAAGTCTCCTTCTCCCTCAGAGGCTCAGTGTCCACCGCACAAGTTTCCTTCTCCCTCAGAGGCTCAGTGTCCACCGCACAAGTCTCCTTCTCCCTCAGAGGCCCAGTGTCCACCGCACAAGTCTCCTTCTCCCTCAGAGGCCCAGTGTCCACCGCACAAGTCTCCTTCTCCCTCAGAGGCCCAGTGTCCACCGCACAAGTCTCCTTCTCCCTCAGAGGCTCAGTGTCCACCGCACAAGTCTCCTTCTCCCTCAGAGGCTCTGTGTCCACCGCACAAGTCTCCTTCTCCCTCAGAGGCCCAGTGTCCACCGCACAAGTCCCCTTCTCCCTCAGAGGCCCAGTGTCCACCGCACAAGTCTCCTTCTCCCTCAGAGGCTCAGTGTCCACCGCACAAGTCTCCTTCTCCCTCAGAGGCTCAGTGTCCACCGCACAAGTCTCCTTCTCCCTCAGAGGCTCAGTGTCCACCGCACAAGTCTCCTTCTCCCTCAGAGGCCCAGTGTCCACCGCACAAGTCCCCTTCTCCCTCAGAGGCCCAGTGTCCACCGCACAAGTCTCCTTCTCCCTCAGAGGCCCAGTGTCCACCGCACAAGTCTCTTTCTCCCCCAGTGGCTCAGTGTCCACCGCACAAATCTATTTCTCCCCCAGTGGCCCAGTGTCCACCGCACAAGTCTCTTTCTCCCCCAGTGGCTCAGTGTCCACCGCACAAATCTATTTCTCCCCCAGTGGCCCAGTGTCCACCGCACAAGTCTCTTTCTCCCCCAGTGGCTGAGTGTCCACCGCACAAGTCTCTTTCTCCCCCAGAGGCAATCTGATCATTGAGCGGGCGCCTGGGCGCAGCAGAAGTCCCCGAAATCGCTGCAGGGTCTCACCGGCAGCCATTGCATTGAAGTAGCCAACCCCGCACACAGAATAGCCACGAAGTAGCCAACCCCGCACACAGAATAGCCACGAAGTAGCCAACCCCGCACACAGAATAGCCACGAAGTAGCCAACCCCGCACACAGAATAGCCACGAAGTAGCCAACCCCGCACACAGAATAGCCACGAAGTAGCCAACCCCGCACACAGAATAGCCACGAAGTAGCCAACCCCGCACACAGAATAGCCACGAAGTAGCCAACCCCGTGCACAGAATAGCCACGAAGTAGCCAACCCCGTGCACAGAATAGCCACGAAGTAGCCAACCCCGCACACAGAATAGCCACGAAGTAGCCAACCCCGTACACAGAATAGCCACGAAGTAGCCAACCCCGCACACAGAATAGCCACGAAGTAGCCAACCCCGCACACAGAATAGCCACGAAGTAGCCAACCCCCGCACGCAGAGTACCCACGAGGTATTCAAACGCACGCACACAGAGACCGCACTTCATTGCACTGCACCACAAAATTCAGGCGAATAGGCTGATTGGATGGCTTTGGCTTCAATAGTCATGCTATGTTCCAGGTCATACCACGACAAAAATACATTGGGATAAAACAAAAGATACTTAAGAGATATAAGCCACGCTTACAAGTCCATATGTAACAGTCCTGATATGCCTGCGTCACGCCAGGCAAGAATGGAACATTGTGCACATTCGGTGCCGTCAATGCGAAACCAATAATTTGGAACTTAGCATTGGCAATGCATAGAAAGAATCTGCCCTTGAAAGCGCCAATAATTGTGACAGCGACAACAGAGTTTCTGAAAAGTATCCACCTATAGCCCGAAGGATAAGACATCGGAACACAGCAACCTGCCAGTGGGAGATTCGTGGCTTATTGCGGCGAAGAACGTCGGTAAATTATGCCACATGTCAAAAAAAGGACGGAATTGGCAGCAATATTATAACTCTTAGTCGATTTACCACCATCAGCCGAATTTAGCAGCAAATTCGCTCCTCCAATGGCAGAACCCTACTCCGCGCATTCTACCAACTCACTGTCAACCAACACTACATCACGCAGCCTACGACAGTCGCGGAGCACTTCACCACCCCGCGGACATTTCCTCCAACACCAATGCCCACAACACACCACCACATACCTGTGCAACCCTCTTGTGACTGTGGCTCTACCTTCGACAACGCCGAACCCTATCACGCCTCTTTACTCTTTAGGAACTACATTTATCCCTTTCAAAGGAAACCAGCACTGCTGTTGGCCCTGAACACTTGGCATACCCCTTCTTCCGAAATAGAGCGGACTCCAGTAAAGACAACTTCCTTTCGGCGCTAAATCAACTATGGACCGACGGCACCTCCCCACCTCGCCACCCCCACCCCCTCGTGGACTACTAGCACTGCCATTCCTATGGCTAAACCTCGTAAACCTCGACACCTACCCTCGAGCTATCGCCGTACCTCTCCTATTGGTTGTTCTTCTAAAATTTTTGAGAGAATGGTCATTTGACGAATCAGAGTTTACCTCGAAAACAACGAAATACTTTTCTCCTTGCGAAGCGCCTTTCGGCCCACGTAAAACTATTGCCATCCTCATTGAAATTATGGGCTCCATACAGCGAAGTTTCACGACGAAAATATGAAACCGTCTCACCTTTTCCCGATCTATATTCCGCATTTAATAAAGTGCACAGTTCTGCCCTCATTCAATTATACCGGATTGGATCATGGGCAGAATGACCACGTTTATCACACACTTCCTTGCTAACCGCTCATTCATTGTTCGCTGCGGCAACATCCACTCCAGGCTCCACAATCTCGGTCAAGGCGCACCACAAATCAGCGCTTAATCCCCCACCATCTTTCTCATCATGATCAACGACGCTCTCGATCCACTTCATCAAATTGCCCCCGGTCTAAATTAGTATATCTACCACGGAAATTTGACCACTTGGTGCCCACACCCATCGGCAGAAAAAAAATGCCACCACTTATTGTTGCTCGCTATGATCATTTTCTTCCCTGGTGCTTCCTTTTGGGGGCTGCAGACCTCTTACATGGTATATCCGTCACAATGCTGTTCTCTCGGCTTGTCAAATATATTCCACCCTTCCCGCCGCTAAGCTGTCGTGACGAAATTACCCGCCACCAAACCCCACCTTCCCCACCTTCGCGTATCATGGAATCGTCATAGACAAATGACTCTATTCCGGCCTGCGTATTTCTCATAAGTAATACGCAGGTCAAACGTTAAACACCACTGCTTTGAGCGCCTGAATGTCCTGCGCTGCATCTTCGGTCGAGACAGGGCTACTATAAACAAATGCTCATTGCCGGATTCGCTCAATCCTGAAATAGCATGCGTTTATCTGTGATCATATATGGCCTCACGCATCAGATCACTTGAAGGCATGCACAATCACGCACCATGACCACCGGAGCACAAGGCCTTACGTCACCTTACGTCACCAGTCTCTGAGCTGAGCCCACCCTCCCAGGCCTGAAACACGTGAGCGCACCACACCACACCTTATATCACCAGTTTCTGAGCTGAGGCCATCCTCCCTGGCCTCAACACCGCAGAACATTACAACTCATCACATATCACTTTAGGACCACCACATAGCTCAAGCGTCCCTCCAATCTTGCCTGATCTACCTCCCCCCCCTCCCCCGTTCGACGTAGCTTTAGCAGAAATAAATAGAACATTTGTCTTCACTGGAACCAGGACCTCATACTCGCATTAAAATTCACGGATGTAACCCCGACAAAATTCCTCGCTGCTCTCATTTTGGCACATGAAACACCCAAGCTCGAGTATCTATTTCCACAAAAAAAAACTACTTTCTCCCATCGAAACTCAACTCAAGTGTTGCGAACATCAAGAGGCCCACCCACAACACGCATACTTCTACACTAACGGCTCCGTACCAACGACGGTGCCGGAGCCGCCTGGTGCGGTGGACCCGACACTGGCGAAATTAAATTAACACCACACCATTCGGCATACACGGCAGAGAGCATGCTAGCCTGCCTGCAACACATCATTGAACACCACATCACCACGCCGTCATCATCTGCACTGACCCACACTCCTCCATTGACGCCCTCGCAGCAATACACAACACCACACATCCCACACTCCCGCCATCCGACTCCTCTACCACGCCAACGACACACACCTCCAACTTGCACTGCTCTGGATCCCCGGCTACATCGGCATCCCCGGGAACGAGAGGGCCGGCGGCCCGTGAGGAAATCGACCTCCCACCCGCCCGTCACCTCCCAGTGCTCCTTGGCGATCTCTTGTTCCTGGCTAACACCGTGTTGAAAAAGAATATCTTCAGGCATGCTGGAGTCACAACAGTTCTCACCAACACAATAGTAAAGCCTTCCTCTCCGAATGGCCATCATCACACCAACACCCAGCACCCACAGCACCCACAAAAGAGGTCGTCCTTCACAAACGACTGCCTCCTCCATCGAAATTAACGAGTTCCACTTTGCTGCGTGTTTTATTTTCGTCATTCCACGGAACATTTTTGCTTATCTGCCCTATGTATCATTTACAATGTTTCATTTCCGCTTACTTTTCGTAACATCACATTCCACTGTCGTTGTGCACATTGCTCGGAAATGAGCACCCGGATCTCCTCTAGCTACTTTTCACTTTTCTACATAGCACAATACTGGAACCATTCATATGTATATATATATATATATATATATATATATATATATATATATATATATATATATATATATATATATATATATATATATATATATATATATATATATATATATATATATATATATATATATATATATATATGAATGGTTCCAGTATTGTGCTATGTAGAAAAGTGAAAAGTAGCTATATATATATATAGGTTGTCTCCCAATAGGTAGGCAGGGCCGATCCAACTTGGAAGAAATGGACGGTCGCCCCATAGAGAGCGCTTGGTTTTCTACCTTCGGATTTTCCAAGCAGCTTGGCTTTTCTTCCTTCGGATTTTTCCAAGCTTTGACTTCAACATTCACCTACACATCCAAGGTTGGTCCCGGACGCCGATGGCTCGCCCTGAGCGCTCGGCCTCTGCTTCGTTTCCAGGTCGCGGGTGGTCGGCGGGGCCTGTCTCGAGGCTGTGATGCTGGTCACCCTCCAAATGTGCTATCGCGGGTCATGCATGTCTGTATGTATGCATGTATATCTGTATGTCAAGTGTGTACCCGCCATCTGCGCCACTTTCTTTGTTTGACGGCGCCTCTCATGTTTTCTCTTTTGCTTGCCCGATACCGAATGTCAGACCAGTCAATTGAACGTAACTCTTTCTTAACGTAGCTCATCTCTAGCGGATGGCACTTTGTCGCTGCTAAATATTTATATTTAGAAATCCACCGAACAGCCAAAAAATACAAGCCAAGAAGGGCTTCTGCACATAAGATAAAGAAAACGCACCCTCTAGCGGCAAATGCAAGCCAAAGGAATGCTTCCCCCAAATAGTAATGCATTTCCCCCGCAGGACTGTCGTAAGATACAAAAAAAAGAGAAGTTTCCTCCCATGGTCATGGCTTAGGTCATGGGCGTAGCTTCCTGTCTCGTTCCGGGCATTTAGCCTCCGGAACTTTCGACTGAATCCCTGGAACACTTCGCATTGAGATCTCCCAATCTATGAAGCACTCAAAACTTCAGCTTTGCCCGCTCTCGGAGCCCCTTTCAAGAAGCAAAAGTAAGCTCAAGAACACAAACGCTTCGATTTGTTTGTATGTATTCTGGATGTGTTAGCAGCTACCAAGCACTTCCTCTCGATTTAGCTGTTTTGTTTTCATGCGTCGTACTCCAGACTTCCAGACTGCAAAGTGCGGCAGAGGGCTTGACGATACGCACCAGCAGCAACATATGTGTGCATCAATGGGCAGCAGGTCGCCATACTTCGCAGACAAGCAAACGAACCGGCGACAACTTCGTGGTGAGTTACAATAAGTTTGACCAGTTTCAACTTGGCAAGTTTTTCAGTGCGCACCTGCGTTGTTCAGTGCATACCGATGCATAACGTGGCACACTGACAACACACTGTTCAGATTGGCATTGTTGAGGTGCCGAGTTCTGCTGTGAGCGCTCAAGCAATTTATTTCCACCGTGCCCTTAAAACCCAGGAAGACGATAAAGGTTGATGATGTGCATGAGTAGACGAAGTAGACAGCTAAAGGTCTACAGCTCGAAAAGCTGTAAGTCACACTATACCCAATCAGAGGTCTGAATTGAAGGCTTCGCTGTCAGTGAATGCTGCATTGTGTGAAACGGGTAAAATGAAGTAATCCAAAATGCATGCAAAGGGAAATGTCGCCAACATCAGATTTGTAATGATCTTCTGCCTTAAAGGGAATAAGGTATCAGTTGCGGGCTATGCCAGTTATGGATTCATCCCGTTGTGCACCATGCCAGTTATGGATTCATCCCGGTTGTGGAGGTATTGTCACTGACAAATTTAATCATAGTGGAGTATATATTGTTCTAGATGTGCTCAATGTGCTCTGTAAATATTGCGAATTTTCCAGCAGTGTCAAATAGCACACAGCTTCGGGCCGACATTGCATCACACATCATCGATTTACCGAGTCATTAAGCAAGCATCAACACAGACAGTTTCTGACACGGCCAGAAAGCAGAAGCAATTAAGTCTGCGTGTCGCGCGACCCGACCGTGTTCCGCTGCGAGCTGGACCGCCTCCGGGGCTCTGCTACCGGCCGAGCTGGACCGCCTCCGGGGCTCTGCTACCGGCCGAGCTGGACCGCCTCCGGGGCTCTGCTACCGGCCGAGCTGGACCGCCTCCGGGGCTCTGCTACCGGCCGAGCTGGACCGCCTCCGGGGCTCTGCTACCGGCCGAGCTGGACCGCCTCCGGGGCTCTGCTACCGGCCGAGCTGGACCGCCTCCGGGGCTCTGCTACCGGCCGAGCTGGACCGCCTCCGGGGCTCTGCTACCGGCCGAGCTGGACCGCCTCCGGGGCTCTGCTACCGGCCGAGCTGGACCGCCTCCGGGGCTCTGCTACCGGCCGAGCTGGACCGCCTCCGGGGCTCTGCTACCGGCCGAGCTCGACCGCCTCCGGGGCTCTGCTACCGGCCGAGCTGGACCGCCTCCGGGGCTCTGCTACCGGCCGAGCTGGACCGCCTCCGGGGCTCTGCTACCGGCCGAGCTGGACCGCCTCCGGGGCTCTGCTACCGGCCGCACGAGCACTTTGTCGCAGTGCACACCCTTCCAGTGTGGCATCCCAACCGGCTGCATGAGATCTAGGTGGTGGCGCCTCGCTGTCGGTCTATGTAGCTGCGTCCGGGGAAATATGTGTGTGTGTGTGTGTGTGTGTGTGTGCGTGTATGTAGAGGCGTGTGTGTGTGTATATATGTATGTATGTATGTATAGGTGTGTGTGTAGGTGTGTGTATGTATGTGTGTGTATGTATGTGTGAGTATAGGTGTGTGTATGCGTGTGTATGTATGTATGTGTGTAAATGTGTGTATAGGTGTGTGTGTGTGTGCGTGTATGTAGAGGGGTGTGTGTGTGTATGTGCAATTCCAAATGCCACATGAGATGGAGTGCTGTGGCGTGACATTCTCGACCGCTGTGGCGTGACATTTCCGACTCCTGTGGCGTAACATTCCCGACCGATCTGGCGTGACATTCCCGACTGCTGTGGCGTGACATTCCCGACTGTTGTGGCGCTATGCAGGGCCCCGGCACTCACATTAGAAGCCATAGATGTGTCCATTGCCTCCTGTCAGTTATTGTACTTGCTTAGCTGTAAATATACCGTCTACTCTCGAGAAAAAAAAAAATTTATTTGCTCTCCATTGAGATTCGTCTTGAAGCTACAGTCAACGTTGTTTATCAGGTGGCGTCATTGTTCCGAACTTGAGGAAACAGCTTTTCTCTCGGACTCATTCCATTTCCCAACTTCACAGCAGCTGAAGGAAAAACTTTTCTCTTAAACCACAATTGTCTGACAATGTCTCTCCATCATCACTTTCATCGCACGTAAGCATATCTGATGACACCTCTGAATCGGCACCTCCGCCGCCCAACAAAACTCTCTAATGACACCCCTGAATTGGCATCTCCAGCCCCCGCAACATCTCCAGCTCAGTTGCAAAGACTGTAGCAAAAGGGGATGAGGGGTTTATGAAGCATTCTCTTGTTCTATGACAATGATGAAAGTTCATAATTTTCCAACTTACTTGTTTAATTCAGATTCGCTGACAAATCTATTCGCCAATTATATAGATTACACCTGTTTCATTTAGGAGCCAAAGTTGTTTGGTGTACGTCATATGTAGTATGCTATGTATTATTATATAATTTTATGTATTGTGCACTGTGGTGCAAGCGAGATATTCAGATTTCTGTGTGGTTAAAATATTTCTTCAAGAGGATACCACCCAACTTATTTTAAAATCCGAGGCTTTTAGTTTATATTGCTTCAACACGAAGCGCAAATGGCCTATCCGTCATTCTTTGTGTGAAACCACTTTTACTTACTTGAAGCTAAAGCAGCATTTAGTGCCATATTTTGTATGTTGGATTGCAACATGGGCAGCATAAATAACGCTCCATGGGGCCAGTGGAATACACTTTCTAGGAATAAGGACATTCTAGAATGTTCTGCCCGCACGAAGTCGATGGTGTGAAGTTCAGCGCGACCGGCATTGCGGAGATTTATATTAAACCAAAGTTGAACTTCATACCGTCGACTTCGTGTGGGCAGAATATTCCAGAATGACTTTGGTCCTGGAGGGTGTATTCCACTGTTCCCATGGGGCGTAATTTATTTTGCCCATGTTACAATGCAGCATACAAAATAGTGCATTAACTGCTGCGCCACCTTCAAATAATTAAAAGTGGTTTCACACCAAGAATGACGAATGGGCGGGTTCAATTTCGTTTTAAAGCAATATAAACTAAAAGAATCTAATTGTAAAGTAAGTTGAATGGTATTCGCTTCAAGAATATTTTAGCCACACAGACATCTGAATATCACACGGTGCACAATATATAGCATATACAAATAATATGTTCCATATAACATGTGATGTACGCCCAACAACTTGCAGTCCCCAATGACGCAAGTGTAATTTTGTCAAGTAATTGATGGATTTGTTAATCAATCTGATGTGAGCAAGCATTTGTAAAAGTATGAAATGATATCCATATTTTAGTACAAGAGAATGCTTCCTTGACATCATAAACCTCTCCTCCCCTTTCGCTACACCCTTTGCAATCGAGATCCTCCCAGCTTTTCCAGCTCATCCTGTGTTGCCGAAGTCATAAATATATAGCGATCAATTGCTTCCTGTCGACAGGAGTCCAGTGATAACCTGCTCACTGAACTGCCAGTGTTGTTTGTCCGGCTGAGGCATGCCAGGCAGGAACAGGATGGACCAGTCTCTCTCACTTCATGGCTGCAGGGCAAACGGTCACGTGACGACCGCAAGCGCGAATTATTTTCCTTTTCCTTGGACACTGGCCCGTGCTCAACCTGGTAGACTGTCACGTAATGCCTAGCTGTGAAATGATGCAGTGTCAATAATTGCTGTGAAGCGGCACAGCCTACGTTCCTAGTGACCAGCCGTAGTAAAGGCATACTGGAACAGCACTGGGTAACCGACTGTACCATAAGATGTGCAGCATGTTGTAGCTTAGCGTGCGGTGTTGTGATGCGCGCATTGACATCACTGTGTAGGATTGTGCTCACGTGTATGAAACTGCACCCCGTGTACGAATGCTGTTTGCAACATGCAGAAGTGTTTTATGCGTACTGCGGATGTAGCGCACTGCATCTTCCTATCGTCCTAGCACTATATATCTGTCACCATCCATCTATCACAGAGAACATCATGCCATTGATGTGGCTCGTTCCTGACCGATGGCCAGTGCTGATCGAAAAGTAAATAGCTATAGATGAATTGATGAATCACGACCTTACCCGCAGGCACTTAAGTTGCATATCATCCTGATACCCATCGTTGCTTCCGATTGTCATCTACACCTTTTTGCGTCCAATTTCGTCGCCTGTGCATCAATTTCAGCGATAAGCCCATCCATTTTCGACAGTTCGGCATAGGGCATCCAATTTACAAATCACAGCTCCACCTTCGGCCCAGCAGCATTCATTTTGGTACTGGTGCAACCTATTTCGGCAGTACTGCATTTGAATTCAGGTTTGCAGTGAATATTTCGGCACGTGTGGATAATTCAGTGATAATGCAATGAATTTCGCCAGAGTGGAAGCAAGTTAGACGCGGAAAATACTCCGCTATGATACTTGCTTTTGTCATATTTGCGTAAATATGTACCCATTGTCCAATAAAGGGGAAATTTTTGACGTTTTGTGTGTGTAATTGTATA
>JAOTOM010001773.1:0-79380 GCA_034440615.1 Ashinkailepas kermadecensis | reverse complement strand
CCGCCTGTCATGGTGCTACCGTATCCGCCTGCCCAGGTGCTACCATAGACGCCTGTCACTATGCTACCTTAGCCGTCTGTCATGGTGCTACTGTAGCCGCCTGATATGGTGCTATCGCAGTCGCCAATCATGATGCTATCGTGGCCGCCTGTCGTGGTGCTACCGTAGCCGCCTGTCATGGTGCTACCGTAGCCGCCTAGCATGGTGCTACCGTGGCCGCCTGTCGTGGTGCTACCGTATCCGCCTATCATGGTGCTACCGTAGTCGCCAGTCATGGTGCTACTGCAGCCGCCTACCATGGTGCTACCGTAGCCGCCTACCATGGTGCTACCGTAGCCGCCTGCCATGATGCTACGGTATCCTCCCGCCATGGAGCCTATCGTCGATTCCGTCGCAGACGAGGTCAAGGTATCACACTGGGACAGGCGATGACATTCCCAGCGTACTATCAGCACGGCTGTGGTGTCTGGAGCGGTGCCAAACGTCGGCGCTTCACAGAGCTCACCAGTATCACGCTTAATCACACATTTTGCTACTACTCATCGGGAGCCCCCATTTGCATTCTAGCTGAGTTGTACTTGGCAAGTGGAGGCAAAAACCCTGGCGCAGCTCTTCATGTCAGAACGGTGCTCGAGTCCAACGCTGTCGTCGTTTAGCCTTGGTGTGACAGAGCCACCGCAGATGTCAGACAAAGACTGCGCTGAGTCTTGGTATCACAGAGTCACCGCAGATGTCAGACAAACATTGCACTGAGCTTTGGTATCACAGAGTCACCGCAGATGTCAGACAAACACTGCGCTGAGTCTTGGTATCACAGAGTCACCGCAGATGTCAGACAAACACTGCGCTGAGCTGGTACAACCCCCCCCAAATATCGACAACACTGCGCTGAGTCTTGGTATCACAGAGTCACCGCAGATGTCAGACAAACACTGCGCTGAGTCTTGGTATCACAGAGCCACCGCAGATGTCAGACATACACTGCGCTGAGTCTTGGTATCACAGAGCCACCGCAGATGCCAAACAAACACTGGACTGAGCCTTGGTATCACAGAGCTACGGCAGATGTCAGACACATACTGCACTGAATAGCCTATCTATCACGGCTGGGGCGAGGGGGGGGGACGCCGCCTGCAGCGCAGCTGGTGTTCTGTGTCACGTGTAGCCGTCTGGGCATTACCCCAGCAGCGGGCACGCTTATCATTGCTCACCTCTACACTAGGAAGTGGCAAGTACCAGGTTCTGACATTGCATACCCTTATCATTGCTCACCTCTAGACTAGGAAGTGGTAAGGACCGGGTCCCGGCAGCGAGGATGCTTACCATTGCTCACCTCTAGACTAGGAAGTGGCAAATACCGGGTTCTGGAAGCGTGTACCCTTATCATTGCTCACCTCTACACTAGGAAGTGGCAAGTACCAGGTTCTGACATTGCATACCCTTATCATTGCTCACCTCTAGACTAGGAAGTGGCAAATACCGGGTTCTGGAAGCGTGTACCCTTATCATTGCTCACCTCTAGACTAGGAAGTGGCAAGGACCGGGTTCTGGCAGCGTGTACCCTTATCATTGCTCACCTCTAGACTCCTTGTGCTATCGAAACTCACTGGGGACATATTAGAAAGAAAATGTTGACGTTTTGAGCTCGAATAAGATCGTATGCATGTTTTCCGCGCTGCAGTGTTGTCAGCTGCTGTCAGAGCAGTAGGTCGGTGCTTGTCGAGTCTTCACAAATCTTAATCACATCTTTGGAATTAGCTCGTACAATCCAAATAACATTAAAACTGCAGATAGATCACACTTCGGTACAAAGCAACACTGTAAGATACGTACATATAATATACACATAGCGTTGCATGATGAATGCAATGCACTCTCGCATGTATATACATACAATATATAAAAGTAGAAATATTTATATATATATATATATATATATATATATATGCATAGTTATAGGTTATACTTCAAAAGTACTCCAGGTAGAAATCACCGCGAAAGCGGCAACAACTGCACTGAAACTCTGCAGACTACGAACACACAGAGCACAGGTCAGTAACCCGGTGGTGTCTGGACTGTTTGGCCAGAGCCGCTTCTGGCGGGTATTCTGTGCGACCGGTCCGGTACCCGGTTCTGAACGGTGACCGACCGGTTCGTGACTTCTCGGAAAGCCGAACGACAGAATACCTTGTACCTTGTCCCGATAAATTATCGAAGACTCATCATACATGGTGGACCTCTTTACCTCATCTACCATGTGACTGCTTATTGCACCACAATGCACCGATGGCATTCTGGGATATTACGAAAATATCCGCAGTAAGAGATGGGGTGTTTACATCGCTTTCTGGATTATGACTTAACAATATGTACCAACCAGATGGAGGGTGCCTAAATGGAGCGTGCAGTTCTTGAATGTCCACACTGCTCAAACACAGTACCAATCAAATGCAATGTGCATGGGAACTCCCAAAATCTAGTATATGCGTATCACTGTTCAACTTGTCCTCACTTACTGTTGACATGTCAATCTTGAAAAGTACGCTTCCCTCAACTATGCACTCCTGCGGAAAAACGTACGTGCCTTTTAGCAACCAAGCGGGCATTGCTGGAGCTTACTGCCATGGCCACGTGCTAAATGGTGCGAATCTGAACCTTCGGAGGAGCGACCAGACACAGCGGTGCTCTGACGCCACACCGCTCCACCACCTGGGCTATATATCGAAGTGACCAGACACAGCGGTGCTCTTGCGCAGCGCCGCTCCATCGTCTGGGCTATATATTGGAGCGCAGGTGGCATGAACTGCGCCAGCTGAGCCAACTTGCTCGGCTGGTGTTGTGGGGGCTGTCCATGGTAGCCAGGGGCGAGGGGGGCAGCGGATGGCGCAGCGCCCACAAAGCCGCGTCTCCGACCGACGGCAGCCCGGCGGACTGCTGAGGCTGACGGCTGAGGCGGACTGCTGAGGCGGACTGCTGAGGCGGACGGAAGCCCGGCTGACTGCTGAGACGGACGGTAGCCCGGGCGCTGGTTGCTCCCGGAGCGTCCTGCCGGCGTCGTCCGCTGCCGGCCGGCAGCGGCGGCGCCGAGCAGAGGCTCCGACCGGTCGGCAGGTCGGCCGGCCTCCGCACCGCCGACAGCTGGCCGGCCAGCGCCCGTGACGTCACCGGCCGGCCGGCCGCCGCCCGCGACGTCACCAGTCGCCAGGTCGATAAATCGGAGGAAGTGGCGGCGTGTGGCCGGGCGGCGGCCAATGTTAGGGCGCCGGTGGCCCTGTCGGCACGTGGCCGCGCCTCTCTGGCGCAGTCGGCACTGGCACGTGAACATGAGTTGCCGCACAACACCAGCCCGCTGTGCGTCACGATACAAATCTGATTGTATTCGATGTTGTATGTTTTGCCAGTCACCGATCCTCCAAGGCAGATTAAGGGTGGAAGTCCTGCAAAGCGTGGGGCATGGGTGGCTTCAGCCGGATGTGCAGCTCCAGCCGCCATACACACCTGAAGTGCATCAGCGAGCTACATCGGGTATGGGCAGCTCCAGCCGCCATACGCACCTGAGATGCGGCAGCGAGCTACATCGGGTATGGACAGCTCCAGCCACCATACACACCTGCGGTGCGGCAGCGAGCTACATCGGGTATGGACAGCTCCAGCCGCCATACACACCTGAGGTGCGGCAGCGAGATACATCGGGTATGGGCAGCTCCAGCCGCCATACACACCTGAGCTGCGGCAGCGAGGAACATCGGATATGGACAGCTCCAGTCGCCATACACACCTGAGGTGCGGCAGCGAGCTACATCGGGTATGGGTAGCTCCAGCCGCCATACACACCTGAGGTGCGGCAGCGAGCTACGCACCAGCGTTCGGCCTATGTTGACATGAATATGTCGACATCTCACTTGATATCGAACGCGCGTGGCCAGCGGAGCGAGTCGGATCAAGCACGGGCAGGCGGAGACGTCGATTTGCATCCTTTTGTGCGGACCATGGTCCCACCAATGTTGATCTTGCCACCCCTCCCCCTCACAATGTTGATTGGTCCCCCAATAACCTATGCTATTTTATGTTGATGGGAAGAAAGCCAAAGTTAAAAAAAAGGAGAAACACACCATGCTATTTAGAAATCATAGGTGATGCCAACCGGCACTGTTTTTTGCTGAAAACAAACAGATTTGGATTGGCTAGTGGATTGACTCTCTACCTTTTGCTGCAAAAAAGGTAAACTTGAGCAAAAACAAAATAGCCAGATTTCTTTCCACTTTGCAAGCATATCCTTACATCATAAAATGTTGAGATTAACTTATGCTAATGCATGTTAAACCAAATTGTCTTAAAAAATCTGCAAAGCCACTAATCAACAATTGCATTGTCATATGAGTACTTGCATGCGCACTGCATTATAAGTGCCATTATTGAAGAAAACAATACGTACTAAGCCATGGCTTAGATAACTTTCTAAACTAACCTAATACAATTATACAAGGCCAACATCAGATATCTGGAGAGATGTAATGCATGCTAATGCTAACTAGTATGCATAGTGGACACTGGGCGCCAAGGAAATACTTTCACCCATCGTCGTCACTGTTCAGGTCTGTTGTGCTCCGATTCTTCATCAAGGCCGGTGTGTTTAGCCTGCATATGGGCGCTGAAGCATTTTATTTAAGCCGGTGTGTGCTTGTTGGTGTGTGGGGTGGGGTATAAATGTGACTGTGATGGTGACGATGAACCTGATTCCACTGTACACCGTGGTGGCATGCTACGACTCAGGGTTATTATGTTGACATGTACTGTGCTACTCCTTTGCTTATGTGACTTCATTTGTTTGTTATTGGGAGATTTTGGCCGTTGGTAATGATGCTGAATACGCATAAACCTAAACATCGTAAAAACAGACTTTCTGAGATCTGAAGATTCGATGAGGCGTGTGGGCGAAATTCGATGAGTTTTTGGTTGGGGATGGTGTCTAGTGCATTGACAACCCCCCCCCCCCCCCCCACCCCCGCCCAATGTTTATTTCAAAAATCGACACACCTGCGGGCAAGTCATATCAAATGCCACATAATGCGACGTGCTCAAGCTTATAAATATCTCAATTATATTCCCCACAGGTAACAAGGGTCGTTGCGTTGGTATTCAGACCGCAATTCGTTCAGTGCATTCATTTACCATTATGTATCTTAGAATGCCTATTTTGTTCAAGAAGGCCATCGAATCCATTAGAAGCCAATGAGCTCGGCTGACCTTGAGAAGGTCACCGGCATGACTGAGTGGTATGTGCACGCCTCAATCACTGAAAAGCCGGGGACGAGTGGTCTAGGGGCAAGATGCTCGTCTCACAATCGAAAGATTGTGGGTTCGAGTCTCACTTGTCGCTACTCTTCGCCCGCGATCAATCGGCGTGAGAGATTGGCGACGCTATATGGCTCAACGGTCGACGTGTCGTAAAACCAATAACCAACCAATCACTGAAATGCCAATCATCTGAGCATGCTGTGAACAGGCAAAAACAAGTCGACAAAAAATTGGCCGAGCGTTCCTCAGAAAATTGAGTCATACCACGATGATCCGAAATTTCTTGACCAAAAATATTTTACCAACAAATTTGCAGATGTATTACCAGTCAAGCTATATGGTGTTGCGCCACGTTCTTCTATAGTTCTCAGAAAACCGCTCACGTGTTCGCATCAAACACTTGGATCGGGAGGGTTAATGCTAAGCCAATGAGAGCTCATGATTCGATGACAGCAGCAGATCCACCCCAATTCTGTCTCCCGATCGTTACTTTCAACCCCCACTGATTAAGCACCGTCATCATGACACTACATTCACCATGGTGCCCCATCAGTGCGGTACCGTCAGTCATCATCGTAGCACAGTCCTCAACATACCACAGTCATCATCATACTACAGTCCTCATCGTAGCACAGTCCTCAACATACCAGTCATCAACATACCACATGCATCATCATACCACATTCATCATCGCGCCACCGTCATCAACATACCATAGCCATCATCGGGCCACAGTCATCATCATGCCAGTCCTCAACATGCCACATTCATCATCGTACCACCGTCCTCAACATGCGGCATTCATCATCGTACCACAGTGACAGGGTTAAAATATTGTTTTTTCGTTAGGCGTGAGATGTCGAAACAAGCACAGTAGGGTGTCGAAATTTGACATGGAATTAGTGTCATTTGAAATGCTTTTGACGTGTTTCGGACTCAAATTTTAAGCAATGGTTTAGGTACTTTTGACTGTACCTTTATGATTTGTTTTCAGGATCATAATTTAGGAAAAACTATATTTGGGATCGAGAGAATAATACCTATGCTATTAACTGGTATTGTATGCCATGCCACATAAGGGTAATCCCTTAAACTGAAATTGCTTTGCGAAATGTTCGGGTATCACCATTCCTTATCGAGAGCACGAACATGATACTATAAACGAGATACTGTAAGAAAGGAAACCCGAGGACTTCATAAGCACGTATCAAGGATCAGGATGTCGATACTTCTTGTAAAGGGATGTCGATTGAGTGTTCAGAAAGTGGTATATTCCACCCTATTTCACGAATAATTTATCACTGCACAGTGATCAACATACCACATTCATCATCGTAATAATCATCGACATACATTCATCACCGTGCCACCGTCATCAGCACAAAGTCATCAACGTTCCCGACCCACAATGTGGGTCCAACATCGCCGACGGCACCCAACGACGCGACGAACTCGACCTCGCTATGACGCAATTGACGAGCGCGTGCTCGGTGACCTCCCGAAAAGAGGTGCCCAAGCCGTTGCCGGAACTATAAATTTTGATCGGGGAGGGGTTGTTGTTCTGAAGGGGCGTTATTTCTCTGGGGTCGCCTTTTCTACTCTGAGGGGCGCCATCGGCTGAAAAAAAATTATTTGAATGGGGGATTGGGTGGGTGCCTTTGCGAGTCCTGAAGGGGAGCCATTTCCGGCACAAGAGATGCTATTTCTCTATCGTGGAAGGGGACATATACCCGCAGTTCCCCCAGATCCTCTGCTGCCCCCAGCTACTCGCGCGCGGTGGAGTTGGCCGGGGCGGGGGAGGGGGCTACAGTGGGCCACCAGAGCCGAGTTAAGGCCGGGCAGTTCGGCAGTTGAGTCGGACCGCAGTGGGAGAGGCGGCAGCGGCGCTGAGGACCGGCCCACCTCCTCATGTTAGTCAGTCGGACACGGTCACGGTCACGGTCACGACCGCCACTCGCGTGGGAATGTCCGATGCTTGTGCAGTTGTGGGCCGAAACGGCCACGCTTTGGATCGAACACAACGGGCTGCCAACGGAATAGCAGCAAACATAGCCAAGTGGCAACCGACTGGCGGTGGACCGGCGGTGGACCGGCAGTGGGCTGGCAGTGGGCTGGCAGTGGACTGGCAGCGGACATAGTCGAGTGGCAGCCGACATAACCGAGTGGCAGTGGACTGCCAGTGAACTGATAGTGGACTGGCAGTGGATTGGCAGATAACCAGCCTTCGACAATGCTCGTTTTCCATTTTAATTGTTCCAAAATTGCCCGATGCAAGAATGCAGACAATTGGGCAGCTGTCCAGTGTATTCGAAGTTCGAGAAATATAATCATTGTACTTTGGAAGCTTCTGCTTATTGATACGTGACTACTGTAACTGAGAATACAGACAACCCTATATGCAATATATAGAATTAATAATATATAATATATATAGATATATAAACATAAATATAATATGTATCATGATAAATAATGCATATATATATATATATATATATATATATATATATATATATATATATATATATATAAAGATATATCCTCATATATTTCAGCTTGCAATATTAGTGATGCAGGTGCAATACCTCTCAGTTTACGTTCTTCAGTCCTGTCGCGAGCAGCGGGAAAACTGACGATATCGACGCGAGAGCGGCAGGCTTCACCAGTGACTGGCTGTACTGTCAGGCTTCACCAGTGACTGACTGCACTGTCAGACTGCACCAGTGACTGGCTGTACTGTCAGATTGCACCAGTGACTGGCTGTACTGTCAGACTTCACGAGTGACTGGCTGTACTGTCAGGCTTCACCAGTGACTGGCTGTACTGTCAGGCTTCACCAGTGACTGGCTGTACTGTCAGACTTCACGAGTGACTGGCTGTACTGTCAGGCTTCACCAGTGACTGGCTGTACTGTCAGGCTGCACCAGTGACTGGCTGTACTGTCAGGCTTCACCAGTGACTGGCTGTACTGTCAGGCTTCACCAGTGACTGGCTGTACTGTCAGGCTTCACCAGTGACTGGCTGTGCTGTCAGGCTGCACCAGTGACTGGCTGTACTGTCAGGCTTCACCAGTGACTGGTTGTACTGTCAGCTTGCACCAGTGACTGGCTGTACTGTCAGCCTGCACCAGTAACTGGAGGTACCGTAAGGGCCGCCACACGCGACAGTGTGTACCGTAGCAGGACATTCCCGATGGCCGGAACAAAGCCGGCACAGCCGCCTACCTGAGGTCTGCTTCATGCTTGGCGGCGGAGGCGGCAGGCGGAAGTGCAGAACGCTCTGAGGCGCACTCAGGGTCCGACGTACCGGCCGGTTGGCGTGCATGGACCGGCCAGCGTGTCACGGACACGGACACGGACACGGACACGGACACCCGGACACCCGGACACCCGGACACACAGACTGGGCGTCCAGACACACCGAGCCTGCAGCAGCACCTGCCCGCCGGCCGGCTGGGCTCCCACTGTGGCAGACCTGGCCGGCCGACTGGCCACCCGCTGGCGCCGCCGCGCAGACCCCCCCCGCCGCTCAGGTCGGGCATCTCCTGATCCCTCCACCCACTCTTCTGCCAGCTAAGCCGACCGGAGATTCCTGCAGTGCCACGGCGCACTGATGACGTGGGGCGCGTATCGCGACGGCGACGCACGCCCTTCCCCAACAAGATGGGGAGGGGATTGCCAGATTGCGGAATTATTCTGAATTTGAGAAGGCTTTCTGCGTTTTGAGATCATTTATTTCGATGCAGTATCATAGCGACCTTGCTGAATACAGCCTGAAGCTTGTAGATCAGCCCATCGTGTCTCCCTCGTAGTTCGCTACATCCATGCGTGTACCACCATAATAGTAGATAAGTAGATAAGATAAGTAGATATCCTAACAGGATACGTAACAAGATAGTAGCATGATAATCTCTGGACACGTCAGATGTATTCAGCGCATTCCACAACATGGCACCGCGCTGTACGCTACGCAATCTGACAGGATATCAATGCCAAGTACCAATTCTACTCGCTTAAAAAACAATCCTTCACAAATCAGGGTCATCATGTCGCTGGTGCTTATTGCTTAGAAATAGTAGGGGGGGGGGGGCATATAGGGCAGGTAACGCCCTAATATTATGGAATTTCTGACCTGAAAAATCTCGGAAAGACCGAGTACGAATAGCTCCACGCACCGGTTCCTTGCCCTCAACGGTTAGTTGGCAGCTGGCCCAATCAGGTCAAGGGCACAATAGAGGGTCAGCCATGTCGAAGCGCCGGCGTCACTTTACACAACGTTCAACAATCCTGGTGTTCGACGGGAATTTCCAGGATGTGTGACGGGTTCCGGGTGGGCCAGGATGGGCGATGGGTTCAGGGTAGCCCAGGATGGATGACGGGTTCAGGGTCCGCCAGGATGGGCGATGGGTTCAGGGTCCGCCAGGATGGGCGATGGGTTCAGGGTAGCCCAGGATGGATGACGGGTTCAGGGTCCGCCAGGATGGGCGATGGGTTCAGGGTCCGCCAGGATGTGTGACGGGTTCCGGGTGGGCCAGGATGGGCGATGGGTTCAGGGTAGCCCAGGATGGATGACGAGTTCAGGGTCCGCCAGGATGGATGACGGGTTCAGGGTGGGCCGACCAGGATGAGTGACGGGTTCAGGGTGGGCCGACCAGGATGGGTGACGGGTTCAGGGTCGGCCATGATGGGCGATGGGTTCAGAGTGAACCAGCATGGGTGATAGGTTCAGGGTGGGCCAGGATGGTCGACGGGTTCAGGGTGAACCAGCATGGGTGACGGGTTCAGGGTGGGCTAGGATGAGTGTCGGGTTCAGAGTGAACCAGGATGGGTGACGGATTCAGTGTGCGCCAGGATGGGTGACGGGTTCAGGGTGGGTCAGGATGGATGACGGGTTCAGGGCGGGCCAGGATGGGTGAAGGGTTCAGGGTGGGCCAGGATGAGTGACGGGTACAGGGTGGGCCAGGATGGGTGAAGGGTTCAGGGTGGGCCAAGGTGGGCCGGTGGGTGACGGGTTCCGGGTGGGCCAGGATGGATGACGGGTTCAGGGTGGGTGAAGGGTTCAGGGTGGGCCGGGATGGAATAAATGACCAGGATGCGGCCGGTAGAGAATAACGCTAACGGCGCACACGCGAGGTTCAGAAACTCGGGAAAGCAAGAACAATTAGTAAAATCCGCCGGGGAAAACTGCTTGAAAAAAGTGTAAGCGGGTGTACTCGAGCGTTCTGGAAGAGCGCCCATGGCTCGGAAATTGAAGGTGCTAAGTGCATCCCGGCGTCCAGTGCCGACGCTACATACAGACAGACATACGCCACATACAGACAGACGCCACATACAGACAGACGCCACATACAGACAGACGCCACATACAGACAGACGCCACATACAGACAGACGCCACATACAGACAGACGCCACATACAGACAGACGCCACATACAGACAGACGCCACATACAGACAGACAGACGCCACATACAGACAGACGCCACATACAGACAGACGCCACATACAGACAGACGCCACATACAGACAGACGCCACAGTCAGACAGACGCCACATACAGACAGACGCCACAGTCAGACAGACGCCACATACAGACAGACGCCACATACAGACAGACGCCACATACAGACAGACGCCACATACAGACAGACGCCACATACAGACAGACGCCACAGTCAGACAGACGCCACATACAGACAGACGCCACATACAGACAGACGCCACATACAGACAGACGCCACATACAGACAGACGCCACAACGCCACATACAGACAGACGCCACATACAGACAGACAGACGCCACATACAGACAGACGCCACATACAGACAGACGCCACAGTCAGACAGACGCCACATACAGACAGACGCCACATACAGACAGACGCCACATACAGACAGACGCCACATACAGACAGACGCCACATACAGACAGACGCCACATACAGACAGACGCCACATACAGACAGACGCCACATACAGACAGACGCCACATACAGACAGACGCCACAGTCAGACAGACGCCACATACAGACAGACGCCACATACAGACAGACAGATGCCACATACAGACAGACGCCACATACAGACAGACAGACGCCACATACAGACAGACAGACGCCACAGTCAGACAGACGCCACATACAGCAGACGCCACAGTCAGACAGACGCCACATACAGACAGACGCCACAGTCAGACAGACGCCACAGTCAGACAGACGCCACATACAGACAGACGCCACATACAGACAGACGCCACATACAGACAGACGCCACAGTCAGACAGACGCCACATACAGACAGACGCCACATACAGACAGACGCCACATACAGACAGACGCCACAGTCAGACAGACGCCACATACAGACAGACGCCACAGTCAGACAGACGCCACAGTCAGACAGACGCCACATACAGACAGACGCCACATACAGACAGACGCCACAGTCAGACAGACGCCACATACAGACAGACGCCACATACAGACAGACGCCACAGTCAGACAGACGCCACATACAGACAGACGCCACAGTCAGACAGACGCCACAGTCAGACAGACGCCACAGTCAGACAGACGCCACATACAGACAGACGCCACATACAGACAGACGCCACAGTCAGACAGACGCCACATACAGACAGACGCCACAGTCAGACAGACGCCACATACAGACAGACGCCACAGTCAGACAGACGCCACATACAGACAGACGCCACAGTCAGACAGACGCCACATACAGTACAGTTCCATGCCCACACACTTTGGATTCGTCCTGGCGGCCTACCTGGAGCGGGCTTCTCGCCTAGCCGGCATGTTTCGGTGCGGATTTTTGTCCCGGGCTAGTGCGCTACGTCTAACTGTCTCACTGGGTGTCGCACTTTGTCCCGGGCTGGTGCGCCTCGTCGAGCTGGGTGCCACACTTTATCCAGGGCTGGTGCGACACGTCGAACTGGGTGTCGCACTTTGTCCCGGGCTGGTGCGCCTCGTCGAGCTGGGTGCCACACTTTATCCCGGGCTGGTGCGACACGTCTAGCTGGGTGGCACACTTTCCCGACTGACTGTCACGCAAGCATAATTAAAGCAATACATATATTGATCAACTTGTATACTTATGTTCCCTGTATGGGCGAAGTTTAACATTATTCGTAGGGCACAATGCATGGAGGCAATGACTGCTTCTAATTTGGTTGCTGCGGCCCACCCACATAGAGTCAAACGTTAAGAGGGCGAGACGTTGGTGAGGTCAAGACAAAGATGATAGAGCCCGGGCTCCATCAAAAGCATAAGAAACTCAACCACTGATTACCGACCTACATTATGCTTTAGAGCCTCATGCTGGTATGTTGACTTATAGATATTGCATAAGGACATAAAAGACATAAAAGATCAGTGCAACTATGAGCCACAAGGGCCCTTCTTGGTTGCACTTGGTACACTGAACCAGTTGCCCACCAAATCTGTCAATCAACCCACCCTGGAATACAGAAAAACAAGCCCCCTATTCTTATAATGATTGTCTATGCCGTTTTTAAAGATGTTCAGTGTGTTGCAACTGACAATTGTTCCTGGAAGCTGGTTCCAGTGTTCTACTACCCTGTTGGTGAAGAAAGACTGTCTTAACCTTGTCCTGCTGTGATTAACTTTAATTTTGAATTGATGACCTCTAATTGCATCATTTCTGTTAAATTCAAACATTTCCCTTAGATATCCCTGCTCCTGACCACGAACAAATTTAAAAACCTCGATGAGATCTCCTCTCAGCCTTCTATATCTAAGTGAAAACATATTCAATTTCTTCAATCTTTCCTCATATGCCAGGTTGCCTATACCATTAACCATTTTTGTTGCCCTCTTTTGTACTCTCTCTAAAAGCCAACAATCTCTCTCATAACTAGGGACCAAGCTTGGACACAGTATTCCAAATGTGGCCTGACATATGCACAGTAAAGCTTCTTGATGACCTCCTCACTTTTGTATGACACATTCCTCTGTATCGCCCCAAGCATTCTTAGTGCCTTCTTCCTGGCTTCTTTGGTCTGTTCTGATGCCCCCAATTTTGTGTTCAAAATAACACCTAAGTCCTTCTCCTGCTCAGTCACAGATAGTACTTGGCCATCCATTAAGTATGGCACCTTCATATGCTGCCTACCTACATGCATGACTTTGCACTTATCAAAATTAAACTTCATTTGCCATTTTTCGGACCACTTCACAAGCTCGTCTAAGTCGTTCTGCAGCAAAACCTGCTCATTGTGCCCTGTTATTGCCCTAAAGATCTTCAAATCATCCGCAAATTTAAAAACCTTACTGCTCAGGCCACATTCAATGCTATTCACAAATAAAATGAACAACAGTGGCCCCAGTACCGACCCCTGAGGGACTCCACTAAGAACATTTTGCCATGATGACTTTGTACCATTAAGCATCACTCTCTGCTGTCTATCTGAAAGCCACAACTCAATCCATTTTAGGATGCTACCTGCAATGGCATGGACCTGAAGCTGCATCATTAACCGTTTATGGGGTACCTTGTCAAAGGCCTTGCTAAAGTCAAGATATGCTACATCAACCTGATTTCCCTGATCGAATTGTACTGCAGCAAAATTTAAAAAGTCCAAGAGATTTGTGAGACACGATCTCCCTTTTCTAAACCCATGTTGAGTATCTTGAATCAATCTGTTTCCTTCCAGAAAACTAACTATTCTATCTTTGATAATTGATTCGAGTACCTTGCAGACTAGGGATGTGAGGCTTACTGGCCTATAATTTTCAACTTTCCCTCTTTCTCCTTTCTTGAAAATAGGAACTACATTTGCCCTTTTCCAAACTGTTGGAATTTCATTTTGTGAAACTGATCTACAAAATATTATACTAAGTGGAATTGCCAGTTCCTTTTCAGCTTCCCGCAATACCCTAGCATAAATTCCATCAGGTCCTGCTGCCTTGTTTGGCTTTATTTTTCTGATATAATTGAAAACAACATCACTATCAATGAAATCAACATTGTGTATCTGATCACCTGTCACTAAACTGTGGTTCACGGTTGGCAAATTTGTCACATCCTCCACTGTAAACACTGATTTAAACTGCTTGCTCAGCTCCTCAACCATCTCACCATCCTCACTCAATATAGTGCCATTTACTTCCAGTGGACCAATTGCGCTTGAAACTTTACGTAGCTTGTAGAAACTAAAGAACTTTTTACTGTCCCCATTACAGTTCCTAGCCAGATCCAATTATTTTGCCCGCCTTGCTGCTCTGGTTTTCTGCTTCACAGCATCTCTAGCTTTTTGATACGACCTTAGATTAACGACATTTGAAGCTTCCTTAAATACTCTAAATGCATCTTTCTTAGCCTTAATTGATCTCCTCAAATCTGGTGTAAGCCATGCTGGCTTTCCTACACTTCTTTTGCGCCTTTGCTTTTGGGGGACATGTCTAATCTGAATTTCCCTCAAGTAAGATTTGAACTTTTCCCACATTTCACAGGCATTTAAATCAAAAAATTCTTCTTCCCATTGTATGGCACTTAAAGCCTCTCTCATGGAGTCAAAGTCTGCCCTGTTAAAATTTGGAATCTTTGCCAAGTTATCCTTGATTGTCCCTGCTATTTGTACCTTAAATCTCACTATGTTATGGTCACTTCTTCCCAGAGTTTCTCCTACAGTCAAGTCTTGAACTAAATCACTTAAATCTGAGAAGACAAGGTCCAAGAATGAGCCCTGCCTGGTTGGTTCCATTACAGACTGGTGTAAGAACAAGTCCTCTTCAAGGCATTTCCTGAACAGTTTACATGATGGGGAGCCAACACCAACATGTTCATATCCTTTTAGATTAAAGTCACCAAGAATAAGGCATTTCCTCTGAAAGTTTCTACTGATTTCCTCACAAATCACCTTATCGAGCTCCAGTTGCTGAGAATGTGGCAAGGTTCCTGATCGATACAAAGCTCCAATCCTCAGTTTATTGCTATTGCCTCTTCCCACAGCAACATCAAGCCAAATGGACTCCACAGACACATTTTTTACCCCATCTGCTACTTTCTGAGAACTGTATAAACTATTCACATAGAGCATTACACCACCCCTTTCACCGCTGGACCCCTATTGCATGAAAACATCTTGTATCCCTGGATCTCATAGTCCTGCAAGTTATCCCCAAAATATCCCTCACTGACCCATGCCTCAGTAATGCAAACAAAATCTGGTTTCTCCTCAGCAACATAACACTTGAACTCATCAAATTTGGATCGAATGCTATGAGCATTAAGCATCATACACTTAACAAAAGTTCCATAACCCTCTTTGGCTTTTTCATGTTGAGTAGCTCTATCATCTCTGGATGAGCTACCACTCTGCCCCCTTGATCTACTGCTACCCCTATTTGCTGACTGTGAGGTGTTTGCAAGACCTCTCTCTCTATCAGCTACATCCCCCCATGACCTGCCTAGTTTCCCTGTTTCCTAATGAGAGCCTCCTCATACCTATTGCTGAGCAATTCAACTCCTCTCTTGCTCAAATGTAACCCATCTAATGCAAACATTTCAGTCCTCCCCCAGAAATCCCCCCACAAATCCAAGAACCCCACCCCCAAGTTCCTTACAAATCTTGGCCACCCTGGTATTCAGCCCAATGGCCCTCGAGTACCACTCTATGCTTGCCTTAACCATAGGGAGGATGGATGTTACCATTCCTCGTTTCCTACTCACAGCTAACCTACCTATCAAAGCCCTATACTCTTGCATTGTTTCCTCTGTTTTTGCTTTTCCTACATCATTTACACCAACCTGCACAATTACTGTTGTGCTCTCTCCACTACCCTTCATCATTCCTTCTATCCTATCACCAACATCCTTTACCTGGGCCCCTGGGTAGCAAACACGAGTCCGTTTGTTGGGGTTCCTGCTACAAAAAGTACGGTCCATGTACCTCACTCTTGAGTCCCCTATAACTAAAACTTCCCCCTCTCTACCATCAGCTGCCTGGTCGTTCCTCCCTTCCCCCTTAGCAGCATTTCTATCTCTCTCTTGCAGTACCTCAAATCTATTATTAGTTTCAATGCCTTTGTCAATTTTCCTTAAAGCTAGTCTCGTACTCTGGCGTCTAGCTACTTTCCACTCTCTACTGTCATGGTCTATACTATCTCCACCCCTATCACTCCTAGACTGCTGCACCTGGCTTGCCTGGCTGACATTTCCTATGCTGGGCCCTGCCACCAAACACTTCAGACGCTCCACCTCCCTTGCTAACATATCTACTTTCTTACTCAAGTCCCCAATGACTACAATACACTTACACTTCCCACAGTCGACTTGCATTTTTTTTTTTTTTTTAATTTAAATAAAGTTATCCCGACTCACCAGCTACAAACTCCAACTAAACCAAACTAAGATAAAAAAAAGGCCTAGATACCTTTGCAATTACACCAGTATATTGAAAATATACCTAGTGGTAATTTAAGCTCACTATTTTAGTCCTAAGCTCTATCTTAAACTTAAACACCAAAAGGACACCGACTTATTCCTCTACACTACAGAAACCTAAGCCACGAGACCGCGCCAACCGTCTGCAAAGCGTTCACGTGGCTGATCGATAATTCTAGAAGCTACCTAGTGTAATTTAACTCACTATTTTAATCTTAAAGTCTATCTTAAACTTAAACACCAAGCGGACGCAGACTTATTCCTCTATGCTAACAGAAACCTAAGCCACGTGGCCGCTCCACCCGGCTACAAAGCGTCCACGTGGCCGATCGATAATTCTAGAAGCTAAAAATCTGCTCGTTAAAAAGAAACTTATGAGATAAAACTATGCAAATATATGCCAGAAGTAATTGCTAAATACCTACTACCAGCTGCAAACTCCAACTAAACCAAACTAAACACTAATATAATCAAAAACCTAGATACCTATACAATAACACCAGGACAAGAAGATATACCTAGTGTAATTTAAACACACTATTTTAGTCAACTCTATTTTAAACTTAACCACCAAAAAAAACAAAAAAAACTTATTCCTCTGCACTACAGAAACCTAAGCCACGAGGCCACGCCACCCATCTAGAAAGCGTCCACGTAGCCGACGGATAATTCTAGAAGCTACCTAGTGTAAGTTAAGCTCGCTATTTTAATCTTCAACTAAAACACCAAGCAGACACAAACTTATTCCTCTATGCTAACAGAAACCTAAGCCACGTGGCCACTCCACCCGTCTACAAACGTACACGTGGCCGATCGATAATTATAGAAGCTTAGAATACCTAGGCTAAGTCTAATATACTCAAGTTAAACAATATAACCGCTCTTTCTTAACCTAGGCCTACAATAGAACAAATCCTCCCTCCACTAACTACCTGTGCCCAATCTTTTACTCACGGTTTTCCCTCGTCACGGGAGCGCAAAAACACGTCCGCTCGCGACGAGGGTCCTTTCACTGTTGCAATACATGGATAGGCTCTTTCTCCCTTCCATAGTGTATAGTTCGATCTGCCTAGATATGTCAGATTCCATTTTATCCACAGGTTGCTCACGACAAACAAGCCATTCACAATTGACATATACCCCAAAATGACATCGATAAATACGTTGGCTTACCACACAATCTGGCGAAGTTCACATTTAAAACCATTGTGCCATTTCTGTCCAACTTCGACAGAGTACAGGAAAAGGATTCCATGCGTCCGACCTAATTTCTATCAGACGTCACAAAGATTCTATGTCGTCCGGGTCGCTACGAACACAAAAATGTGCAGAATAGTTGGGGTATGACGTCATCTGTGGCGTTGGCAGCAAAGAACCTTTCTCGTCCAGACCGTGGCGAAAATACCCCTCACCTCTGGTCTTTCTGTCCCATTGCTCCTGAGCATTTCCCGGTCACCCCTTGTTCATTGCAATGTGTATTTCGTGTTGGTCCACTTTGGTGGTCGGTGCAAGCTTCAAATTCCTCAGGCAAATAACATTTAGTGAGACAGGCAGTCCTGCTGATATTTCAGAAGTAACTTAGATTACGAATTGCCTGCTGCACTGCACTGAACTGCCTGCTTGCACTGCTGTGTTGGAACTGAAATTAGCTCGCGAGTGGAGTCTGCGACCATTACCAGGTCCAGGAGTCTGCCACCATTACCAGGTCCAGAGGAGTCTGCAACCATTATCAGGTTCAGTGGAGTCTGCGACCACTATCAGGTCCAGGAGTCTGCGATCATTATCAGGTTCAGTGGAGTCTGCGATCATTATCAGGTTCAGGAGTCTGCGACCATTACCAGGTACATGAGTCTGCGACCATTACCAGGTCCAGAAGCCTGCGGCCATTATCAGGTCAAATGGAGTCTGCGACCATTATCAGGTCCAATGGAGTCTGCGATCATTATCAGGTCCAGTGGAATCTGCGACCATTATCCATCAATGTTTATTTTGAAATGTTTGCCACACAAAATTTGTATATGTCAGGTTTAAACCGAAGCTGCTACTGTCATCATTAAAACAACATCAAACATTGGTCACGATTTGTCTCTCATAGCCAGTTGCAACGGTTGAATACGATGAATTCACGATTGTAGAAAAGACCCACAATCCTGCAATCAGTAGCTAGCTCATCTTGATGATGGTGGCTTCACTCAAATTCATTGTTTATCATATTATTACGACATCACAGTCAGTTATTTGGGCTTTAGGGCGCACCGATCATAAGGATCATATTACGACATCACAATTAGTTATTTGGGCTATAGGGAGAACTGACCATAAGGATCATACTGCGATATTACAGTAAGATATTTTGGGCTTGGGAACGCACTGACCATAAGTAACATATTGCGACATCACAGTTGATTATTTTGGCTTTAGGGCGGACTAACCATAACGATCATACGCGAAATCACAAAGTCAGACTGCTTGCAAAATACGTTACTTTGCCTTGCAGGCTATTTTATGAGATGTGTATGACTAATATGAATGTCTAGTACACATTTTCAACCTTTATTTGGATGAAAGGGGGTATGTGGGACAAATATTGTGAAATGTAAAATGTGGCCTCCGGTCGGGTCTCTAAGTCAAATGAAGGTCTACACTAGAAAATTGTTTTCTTCTATATAAATGTGTTGCTGATGATTTTTTTTTAAACTAGGCGTGCATGAGTGGAAAATTACAATCCCAAAGTGCATGCCAGGTTTCAAGTCAATATCAAGTCAGGTCAGTTAAATATCACCTGAAACGTCTCGAAGATACATGCATTCGACTATTATACATGCATTCCATGGACCATCACGAAATCAAAATGACTAACCCCGAGTACCTCTGCACACTTAGCTCATCTCTGATGTGATCGGCGTTCAGAAACTCAATTTGAAGATGATGGATTTGCTTCGAACTTTTTGACAATGTTTTTCGTGAATAGTTTTGAGATTTTGTTCTGAATAATTTCCGAGGATGGAGGAAAATGTATGTTGTTTGGGCACGGTGGCAATAATTTCCTATTTTTCCGGGTGCCGCTTCTTCCGAAGGTTTTCATCTTCGGAAAGTGCTCCATTCAGATGCGCGAAAATTAAGTATCCTCTCAGGTTAATCGATATTGCTCACGGAAATAAAGACATTTTCCGAGCACTGGGGAGGGGTTGCTAATATGTCATTCGCGTCCTACCTAGAAGGTCCACCGAAGAAGGTAGAGGAAAACGTTTCAAGTAACATTAAAAGTTATAGGAGTAGGTGCAACAGTGCGTTCGCCACATCTTTTCACCTTGCTTATAGCAAACGCTATTGGATGTGATGGCTAAGTTGACCCCTCGTACTGGCAGGGATAGAAAATGATCCGAAGCTGTGAGGTTCGCATGCATGTCCATCTATCGCAGGCGGACTCGGTATCTCCCCCTTCCTCCCCCCCCATCCACCCCCACGGCATCATCGGTTCCTGGTGGTGTCAGACCATGCGGTTCGAAGACATATTTCCCACCATCATGCTCCCGGACCCTTCATCGAAGAGTTTAGTAATGTGCGAGATATCGTTTATGAGATATGGTACGGTTAGCTATTGGCACCGTCGCTCTCTACTCAAAGGAATAACAAGCACGATCATTCGGCAAGGCAACAACCGCTCGCACGATGCACACGGGCTGCAGGCACATGTTGCTGGTCGGTCCACCACGTGATTCTCCGTCACCGATCAACTCCAATGTGAACAAGCACCTCAACAGATCAATTGACACGGACAGGTCCCATATATACGAATTGCAGTGAACTTACTGCAGAGCGTCGCATGCACGAGAGTGCCATCCATCCTCCACTTAGCCTCCGCCTACGCATGCCAGGCCAAGCCGACGACCGTTACTGAATCATATATCAGCGATCAATACTGAGAGAAGAGCACGGCAGAAAGTCGGACCAGCGCACCCACTGCCTTGCTGAGAGAAGAGCACGACAGAAGTCGGACCAGCGCACCCACTGCCCTGCTGAGAGAAGAGCACGGCAGGAAGTCGGACCAGCGCACCCACTGCCTTGCTGAGAGAAGAGCGCGGCAGAAAGTCGGACCAGCGCACCCACTGCCTTGCTGAGAGAAGAGCACGACAGAAGTCGGACCAGCGCACCCACTGCCCTGCTGAGAGAAGAGCACGACAGAAGTCGGACCAGCGCACCCACTGCCTTGCTGAGAGAAGAGCGCGGCAGAAAGTCGGACCAGCGCACCCACTGCCTTGCTGAGAGAAGAGCGCGGCAGAAAGTCGGACCAGCGCACCCACTGCCTTGCTGAGAGAAGAACGCGGCAGAAAGTCGGACCAGCGCACCCACTGCCTTGCTGAGAGAAGAGCGCGGCAGAAAGTCGGACCAGCGCACCCACTGCCTTGCTGAGAGAAGAGCACGACAGAAGTCGGACCAGCGCACCCACTGCCTTGCTGAGAGAAGAGCGCGGCAGAAAGTCGGACCAGCGCACCCACTGCCTTGCTGAGAGAAGAGCACGACAGAAGTCGGACCAGCGCACCCACTGCCCTGCTGAGAGAAGAGCACGACAGAAGTCGGACCAGCGCACCCACTGCCCTGCTGAGAGAAGAGCACGACAGAAGTCGGACCAGCGCACCCACTGCCCTGCTGAGAGAAGAGCACGACAGAAGTCGGACCAGCGCACCCACTGCCTTGCTCAGCTGTGTGTCGGGGTCTGTGTGAAACAGGAGCTGCTCGCCACGACAAATTGCGCACGCTGTCCACACCAGGGACACAGTGTTCCCTGTACACTAGTCCAGTACGTCAGCTCGAATCAAGTGATCGACTGTGCTGCAGTGGCCCATGTGCACGTTCGGAAAAGATTATCGGTATCAAAAACCGTATCAATATCATAAATCATTAATCCGGCCTTTGCTTCCAGAAATAGTACACTGTTAGCTATGGAAGAGAGCCAGGGCGATCTCACGTTCTTTGTCTTGTTTTCCTCCATGTGTTAGTCCTAATTCCATGATTTGAAAAGTACACACCAAAATTAGGTCTCAAAATTCACTAATGTTGAAAATTACAAAAAGGGCTCGTGATGCCAAAATCAAAAAGAATGTATCCTCTTCAAATCTGGCCTCCCACAAAAACAAACAGACTTTATCAAGGATTTGAAACTTCAAATCCAGCCCTGGCTATGTGACGGTCCGCCCGTCGGCTTAGCTCTCCCGAAAAGTCACGTGGCGGTCCGCCAGTAGACTGAGCTGCTCTGATCTGTCATGTGACGGTCCGCCCGTAGACTGAGCTGCTCTGAGCTGTCATGTGACGGTCCGCCCGTAGACTGTGCTGCTCTGGGCTGTCATGTGACGGTCCGCCCGTAGACTGGGCTGTCCTCAGCTGTCATGTGACGGTCCGCCCGAGACTGAGCTGCGTCAGTGACGGTCCGCCCGTAGACTGAGCTGCTCTGGGCTGTCATGTGACGGTCCGCCCGTAGACTGGGCTGTCCTCAGCTGTCATGTGACGGTCCGCCCGTAGACTGGGCTGTCCTCAGCTGTCATGTGATGGTCCGCCCGTAGACTGGGCTGTCCTCAGCTGTCATGTGATGGTTCGCCCGTAGACTGAGCTGCTCTGAGCTGTCATGCGACAGTTCGTCCGTCGACTGAGCTGCTTGGTGTTATCATACATAGGCGTAGGAACAAGGAGCGAGGGAGAAGGGCCGCCATACTATCCCCACAATAATCCAGTTTCGAGGGCCATTCTAGGTAAGCGCAGCCCCGCCCCCTGACCAATGTTTTGGACACGTTTTTATTTTAAGTCGTTTTTCGTTCGTTTGCCTTTAAGGTTTATGGCGCTATTCTACGTACAACGCATATTTGGGGAGCAGTAGTAACATGAGCTGCAGCCTATAGGTTATCTACAGCTCTTCAACAGATGTATTTATAATTTTACAGCATAACTCCTCCCACCTCCCACGCCGTTCCGTGTTGGCTCGGGTAAGCGCGAGATCGTAATGGACGACGAACCCTACTTCACCTATACTGGGACCAAGATGCCAGGCAAAGGGTATTCCACACCGAGGCTAAGGCCCGGTGATGCTCCACATGAAGTGAGGCTAAGGCCCGGAAGATGCTCCCGAGGAAGGCTGTGCTCTGGACATAGTTGGAAACAGGCTGTTCTTAGATTTTGTTTTCGAATTCAGAAACATGATCCTTTCCAGAAAATTATCATGTCATTTTTCCTTTGTGCAAGTTGAATGGTGCTCTTGACAGTGAACTGCTCTGTGATACTTTGTTCAAGATTCACTGAAAAGTACAAACCGAGATTCTGATGCCACTGGTGTGAAGAAAACATCCTCCTCGCCTTCGATTATATAAAAATTTACCTCTCCACATCCAGGATTACGAAGTAATCCTGGATGAGATCCAACTCTGGCAGTGGATGACCATAAGCCCTCGAGGGATAACCAAGCCTCCGAGGGATAACGAAGCGAATGTTATGCGGAGCACCGCCACGATTGGTGGAAAGTATTACCGGGAGAAGTGTGTTAGGACGACCCAAGTGTTTGGCTTCTAAGTATCCCGATGGCGAGTCGGCGCCACCTTGGTGTTTGGCTTCTAAGTATCCCGATGGCGAGTCGGCGCCACCTTAGTGTTTGGCCTTCTAAGTATCCCGATGGCGTGTAGGTGCTGTGGCCCGACGTGGCCATGGACCGCTACGCTGGTGAAGCCATCACACCCTTCAAGGAGTTGAAAATCAACGACGTCAGCAAGTCAGACAACCCACACAACCGACCTCAGACCTCAGACTCAGACCTCAGACTCGACCAATCCATGACACGTGGGGAATTCTGAAGCAAGCGGTGTACAAGGGTGACTAGCCGGCGAACAGTGAGCACCAACTGATCTCGCGGATGCAGAGCGCCATCAGATCTCCGGACCAGGAGGTGCCGTTGCCAATGATGATGACACTCCCCGTGCGAGCTGTGCCCGGAGACTGGAATTGCATCCCTCCCCAGTCTTGTTGGGGTTACCGCGCCCTGCATACGCTAGCCATGGTGCATGACCCTGCAATCCCCCCACACACACACACTCCAACGGATAATTCCTGCATTCATCCTGTCACGTGGCAGGCCGCCCGGCAGTTGAGCTGTTCTGACCTGCTCTGAACTGTTCTGAATTGTCCCGACAGCTCATTGCGAGCTAAGGTAGTCTTTCTGATCGAGCTCCTGTCGGCCTGGTGACCATCTGCAGCCTGCACTCAATTTGTGCGCTAAATACCTCAGCAAACGGCCAATGGTGGTACTATTACCGCTGAATACATTCAGGGTGAATTTACTTCCCAATTCCTAAAATGTATCCAGGGGGACTTAATATTTTACCTGAATGCACTTGTTGGGCGGTTGAGGACTTGCTGCGTGACGTCCAAGGAATTACCATCAGTGGAACATGCCCGCATCTCCAAATTCTCGATGAGTTAGCAGATATATGTTCCGTACACATATACGTAAATATATTAATAAATACACTCATATATGCATATATGCATACATTTTCCCATCTTAAGAAACCTTTATGTGAAGGTTAAGTGAAAAAGAAATAAGCACAATATACGATCCTCTTCCCTATCGTTTCAAAAATAAATATATTTATCAGATTCAGGCAATACTGACAAATGGAATTTTTCTTCTTTTTCGAAAAGACATTTTGCTCGAATTCTTGCTGGGGTGGCTTCATGGACCAGGGTCCTATTGCTAAGCAGGGTGTGTTGCGTGAACCCTGGCCACACAAGAGTTTAACGTGCCCTCAATGCACCGACACGATCGCTCCGGCATCTCGTCCCCGGCCTTATCGGACCAGTTGCCAACTGACTCTCCCAGCTTGGAGCTAAATGCGAGCGCGTAAAGCGACTCGAATCTTGTCTTGCCAGGGCAGGGCAGACCAATTAGCACAGCGCTCTAACCAACTGAACTACCGGGATAATTGAAGCGTGTCACAACAATGTAGTACATTGTTTAAATTTGGCATCATCTATATTAATATGCAGATACATATTATACAAATGTACGCAACTGACACCGGTCATGATCATTAGAATCTAATCCAACTTACTTTGGTCTCCAACAAACATTTTGTTCCGATCTCGTTATCTGCCAAAAACCATTGTGATCTCAGGAAGAAATGGGTCGTGAGTATAACTAGGCACAATATGATGTGATGGCATCGGCTCTGGAAGTTTCCGGCTATTCTTCTAGTGAGGAATTTTCCACAAGGTGACCTTGCAGTATGCAATGGACAAGTCGTATCAGGAAACGGCGGCACGGACGTTCAGGATGGCATAGCTGCAAAGGAGGCCTTCCACAGTGGCCGGCTGCCGTTGTAACGATCCGCTAACGGTGCTGCGTCGGTGTTTTCCTGTCAGAGCGCTGACTGGCCCAAGACGAGACTGCAAGCGGACGGATCACCTTCCAGTATAGTCTATGCGCAGGTCAGATAGTTCCTGGTCCACGGTTTGCTATTCACCCCCCCCCCCCCTCCCCCCACACACACGCACACCCCGACACCCCTACGAAGAAACATGCTGCGTCCCCAAACTCGTGATAAGTCAAGGGATACCGGTAAGAAAGACGCATTCGCCGTGTAGTGAGCTATTAGTTTGGGAACCCAGCTACTGTTTAAGTACACGTGGTGTCCGTTTTCCTTTCAGTGAAAGCACGGCCGAACTAGGTCAAATATTTTCTTCCTACGCACGGGCAGCGTCTAATGAACTCGATTTGGGACAATGTAACGCATGTCGCAGCTACGCGGCTCCCCGGCATTGGGGCGCGCAACGTAGTAGAACCGATGTTAAATGCAGCAGGCATTTAACAACGTAGTAGACAATGTAGTAGACAACGTAGTATTTAACAACGTAGTAGAACCGATGTTAAATGCAGCAGGCATGCATGCATGCAAAGCAAACATCGACTCCGTTGTTACAAACTAAATGTTCTTAAGCACGTGGTTTAACATCACAGCCGTGGAAAACGAGGAAATAACATGCATACTGCATCTGTACCCAGACAGGGCACACTTGCTTCGTTTCTCACGAAGCGCCGATGTAGTTCCGATCGGAAGAACAATAATGCTGGAGATGCCATCCGCTGCGCCTCGCCCTCCTGACAAAATGGCCCTCGAGTGCCCCATGCCGGTGCGGAAGTTCCTTTCAGCAGGAATGACTTCGCGTGGAGAGGGCATGACCCGCCACGTGGCCCAACACGGATACAAATCCCTCCAGTATGGTAATCAAATCATACTAGCACCGGCAATAGCTGCGAAAGACTGCATCAGAAACTGATCGTGAGATGTGTTGGCGACCCATCGTGCATACTAGAGAGGTTGAAGAGAGTAGCGGGAACAACTTCCCTGTCCGAGAACCTCGAGCAACACCTTCGGAGGACCAGCGCATGGAAGCGCTGGCACTGATGCAGTTTATGTGGGTGGATCTCTGGATCGGCGCCAAACGATGCCCATTTCATCTCGGAAACGGTTGGCGCCGGCGGTCCCGGACATACGTTTCGTGATCAGCTACGCCAGATGTCCGTGCCAGCTATTTCCGCCAGCAAGGTGAGCAGATGAATGCGATGTGAATCAACCAGGCGTTTTCCAGGACTATGGAATTATCCAGAATCCACGCTCCAGGCTGACTAGCGGCTGTACTTTGAAGTCAAATCGAGCGTTACCTCCCACTCATTGCTAGGAATTATAAAGGCATCAGCAACTTGTTAAGCGAAACCCACAATCACGCTCCTTGGCAGCTAAAACAGCACCGACTACAGTCTCCTAATCTTATTTTCGTAGAGTGCAAGTTGTTAGGTGAAGACTTGTGAGAACAGTATCGCGGGGAAGGGCGCTAACAGCATGTGACGAGTATACAATATTACAATAATATTAAAGTGAGATAAAGAGAACACTTCCATAACTGCAACCGAAAGCCAGTAAAAGCTCTGTTTCAGCAAGTAAAAGCTCTCTTTCAGGAGATGAGGGGAAGCCCTATTAGGGGCTGGTCTTCACCTCAATTTCGGAATTGCAGGGCACTGTTGTGACGATACCCAGTAGCATTCAGTGGTGTGGTGGAGATTCCCTTAATGGTGGTTAAAAGTAGGTTGCACCGATTAGATATGTTCAATAATCAAAAATTTGAACTATAAGTCATGCGTTGGGAAGATAGGAAATTGGGTGGGATTGAAAAGGTGAGCCACGGGTGTGGTGCGCGTGGCTCTCGCGTATGTTACGATCACTTATGTATTACTCGACCCACGCATGTGTTACGCGAGATGGAGTGAACAGGGCTAGATATGTTGGGGTAGATGCTTTCTTTAGAATTCAGGATGTAGTATTAATTAGGGTGTTTGAGTAATGCCTTTTCTAGTCCTATAGTATCTTCCCTGGATAGACCAACCTGGATTATTATGGCTCATAATAATGGCTCATAATAAGCAGCCCTATGGCTCATAATAAGCATCAGCACTTTGCGACTTTATAATTTATTCGCATGCAGACCAACGTGGCAAGATCTCAAACTGTGTCCCGAGCGTGGCAGGATACAGCTGCATACCTAACACTGCTCGAGACAATTACACTGGCAGGATGTCTCCCAAGTTTCTCCTCTCTTCGAAGCTACCGCAGCCTGATTCCACTGGCTCGGTCTCAGTCAGGCTCAGTGTCGGCTGGCTCAGTCTCTCTCAGTCAGGTTCAGTATCGGCTGACTGAGTTCTTGTTGGCGCGCTCACATCCCATGTCTAGAAAGCTTGTGTCGACTAGTATCTCCCACTCATTAGTGCGCCCACCTTCTACCCATCCAACAACCGCTTGCCTACTACTACTACTGAAGGATATCTGTGTCCATCTCACGTGGTGATGCATCCGCAGCCAACTGGCCGTCGCACCACCTCCACATCAGTCACTGGCGGCAACAGGTGCGGCGCCACTTTCACTTCACTGGTTCGTCAGAGAAACGCTCCCGATTTCTCAAGCGGCCACCGGCAGTCGCCTCGCCACGCGCCAGTTGATGCATCCATTTACCGCACGACACGTCCACGCGAAGACAAACTGTACCTGCCTCCTTATTGTCGTTTTGCAATGCACCTCCCCCCCCCCCCCCGCCCCACCCCCGCCAGTCTCGACGGGCGGCATCAGGGCCGGTGAGTGCCCAAAGCGGTGCAGATTGTGGCCACACCTTCATACACGACTCCAGGTGATGGGCGTCGCCTACTTATCGCTGTGGAGACAAAACGCGAAGTAAATGGCAAGAAGATATGCCTTACACATGGGAACTAAATAGTATACACCCCATTAGAAAGCCGCATATCAATCACCGTATCACTTCCATCTGTAATATTTATCCTACTCCCTCGGCATCCTCAATTCTTCCACTCTTTTATCATTTTCTCCCTCTATCTTTCTCTTCTACTCTGATCCTCCATTGCTCTCTCCTCCCTATTATCTCCCTCCGCTTTCTATCATTCACTGTCTCCCCTTTCTTCCCCCCTTCTCTCTCTCTCTCTCTCTCTCTCTCTCTCTCTCTCTCTCTCTCTCTCTCTCTCTCTCAACTCTCCCTCTCCCTCCCTCTCTCTCCTCTCCTCTCTCATCTCTCCCTCCCTCTCTCTCGTCAACTCATCCCTCCTCCCTCCCTTCATCTCATCCCTCCCCCTCTCTTCATCTCATCCCTCCCCCTCTCTTCATCTCATCCCTCCCTCTCTCTTCATCTCATCCCTCCCCCTCTCTTCATCTCATCCCTCCCTTATATTCATCTCATCCCTCCCCCTCTCTTCATCTCATCCCTCCCCCTATCTTCATCTCATCCTCCCCCTCTCTTCATCTCATCCATCCCCCTCTCTTCATCTCATCCCTCCCTTCTATTCATCTCATCCCTCCCCCTCTCTTCATCTCATCCCTCCCTTCTATTCATCTCATCCCTCCCCCTCTCTTCATCTCATCCCTCCCCCTCTCTTCATCTCATCCCTCCCCCTCTCTTCATCTCATCCCTCCCACTCTCTCCATCTCATCCCTCCCCCTATCTTCATCACATCCCTCCCTTCTATTCATCTCATCCCTCCCCCTCTCTTCATCTCATCCCTCCCACTCTCTCCATCTCATCCCTCCCCCTATCTTCATCACATCCCTCCCTTCTATTCATCTCATCCCTCCCCCTCTCTTCATCTCATCCCTCCCACTCTCTCCATCTCATCCCTCCCTTTCTCTTCATCTCATCCCTCCCACTCTCTCCATCTCATCCCTCCCCCTATCTTCACTCATCCCCCCCTCTCTTCATCTCATCCCTCCCCTATCTTCATCTCATCCCTCCCCCTCTCTTCATCTCATCCCTCCCCCTCTCTTCATCTCATCCCCTCCCTCTTCATCTCATCCCACTCTCTTCATCTCATCCCTCCCCCTATCTTCATCACATCCCTCTCACATGTGCCTCCAACTGGCGTCTACGGCGGCATCAACAGCGGGCACATGTTCCTCCAACTGGGGCGCGGGCGAGGGGAGGGGCGGTCAAACAATGCTGGCAGCACGGATTGGTTACACTGGTGACCAGACCGCCAGCAGGCGTCAGCCACGATACCGCGGGCGGAACGCAAACCGACACCGCGTCCAACCGCCCGAACCGACCGAAACCAGGCGGCGAGCCTGTAGCAAACTGTGTCACAGACTGTGGCGCCGAGCGGTGTGTAGCCGGGCTACATCGGTACCCACGAGTACCCGGGAGCCAGTGGCAACACAGACTGTGGCGCCGAGCGGTGTGTAGCCGGGCTACATCGGTACCCACGAGTACCCGGGAGCCAGTGGCAACACAGACTGTGGCGCCGAGCGGTGTGTAGCCGGGCTACATCGGTACCCACGAGTACCCGGGAGCCAGTGGCAACACCGACCGTGGCGCCGAGCGGTGTGTAGCCGGGCTACATCGGTACCCACGAGTACCCGGGAGCCAGTGGCAACACCGACCGTGGCGCCGTGCGGTGTGTAGCCGGGCTAAATCGGTACCCACGAGTACCCGGGAGCCAGTGGCAACACCGGCGAAATTCACGGCTACCTACATACATACATATATATATATATATACGAGTGCATAAAGTTATCGTGGTATGCCGGTGGGTACTTGGGCAAATATGGTATGCCTGTGTGTCGAGTGGCAATGACGGTACGCCCATGTGCACTAGGGACTCCTCTGATATATTTTGAGCGGGGGCGGGGGGGCGTATCCTTCGCTACTGTGGGGTTCACTGTTTTCACCCAACTGACTGGGACGTCTGCAGAAATGCTAAGACAATGGGGAAGGTGCCGTGACTGGTACTGGGCGCTGTGTGACCGATAGAGTCCATGTGCCCCATACTCCAATACCCAACCAACCGACCGCGACTACGGGGGCAGCAGCTCCCGCAGCTAACATGTCGGACAAGTCTCTGCTGTGTACTTTGACGATAGAAGTTGGACACGTGTACCTCGACAATAACGGCACACCGTTACCCGAACTCCGCACCAGGCACTGAGTCCACCCAATCGAAACGCACCAGGCGGAGTTCAAAGCTGTCCTCAGTAGTGTCGATGCTGCTCAACCGGTCACCTGCTTAATCTGATGTGGCCGGAGCTGAACCGGCTCGACGTCACACCACCATGTCGCGTCTGACGTCACATGCTTGCACCGTTGACGTCACACACACACACACACACACACACACTAACACATACACTCACATCGCTTACCGGTGATGGTGTCATATATATCCTCGCCGAGGGAACGGACCCGCTCCTCAGGACTTCTTGGCTCAATATCTTCGTAGATGGGGTATTTTGTGGATGGGCGTGCCACCGGAAGAGGCGGGAACTGGGACGGGGGCGGTGGCGGGGGCGGGGGCGGGGGCGGCGAAAGCTGTGGTGATGAAGGAGTGGGATGACTTGAAGAATGGGGAGGGGGAGGAGGAGGTGGGAGTGGCAGCGATGCTGCGGTCACGAGCGGAGGCGGGGGCGGAGGCGGGGGCGGGGGCGGGGGCGGTGGTGGGAGCGAGGGCGGCCAGTCGGTAGGCCCATCCCCGCAGTTTGACCTGACGCGCGGACGCTTGTCGTTAGCCGCCGGGCGTACACGGTTTGGGACGGCGTACTCGGGCTCCGGCAGCTGCGCAGCTGGGCAAGTCGGCAGCTGCGCATCTGACTCTGTCTCGGGGCTCAACAGCTGCGCCGGTGACACCCCTGGCTCGGGGCTCGACAGCTGCGCCGGTGACCTTGCCTCGGGGCTGGACAGTTGTGCCGGTGACACCCCTGACTCGGAGCTCGACAGCCGCGCCGGTGACACCCCTGTATCGGGGCTCGACAGCTGCGCCGGTGACCTTGGCTCGGGGCTCGACAGCTGCGCCTGCGACTCTGCCTCGGCTGTCGGCTGCAGCTGCAGGCCGTCCAGCGAGTCAAGGCCGGCAGAGTCCAGCTGCGCCAGGTTTTGCTCGAAGTAGCTGGAGTAGCGGTCCTGCTGGGCGGCGGGCCCGCGGCCGCACAGCGGTCCCACGTCGTCCGTCTCGTCCGCCTCATCGTCAGAGATCAGAGGCCAGCTGGCTTCCTCTCGGGGAACACTCTCTGAGCTCTCTCGCGGCGGCGCCGCCTCAGGTGGTGTCCTGGTGTTCCAGGTGATCGGGCTGGACACCTGTGGCCGTGTTCGACCAGAAGGTAGAGTCCTGGAGACGGAGGCGCATGTCTGCAGCCGGGCAGTGCCTGGGGCGGTGGCGGCGGTGCCAGTTTGCTGCTGGGGTTTGTCACCGCCACCGGTCCGGTCCACCATACGGCTGACCTCGCCGTCGGTCGCTGCCAACGTCCCATCAGCCGGACCCACCGGCTGGCAGCCGCGCGCCTCCACGCCCGCACCTCTCTCACTTTCTATGGGCGCCGCCGACAGCACGTGCGAGTGGACCGGACGTGGGCCGACAGCGTCCGGGGGTCCAGGCGCGACATGGTGGCAGGCGGCGTCCGTGGCGTCCGTGGCGTCCACCGACACTCGGCTACAGTCCGGTATAACAGCGCCGAAGTCTTGAGAGACTCCGGCAGCCGCCACCGGCCAGTGGACATCTGGAGTCCCTGGAGGTGCGTGACGAGTCGCCCGGCCGCTCTCATGCTGCCCGTCCCGTCGCCTGCCGGACTCCTCCGGGGCGTGTCCAGGGCCGGCAGGGGGAGCGGTGCTGCACATGTCCGGGCACGAACAGCCGCCCCGCAGCACCTGGACGCCGTCGGAGCACGGCAGCGCCTCCACCGCCACCCACACGAATCGGTTCTCGACGCCGGCCAGCGACAGTCGGGGACACCTGTCGCTGGCCGCCTTGTCGCCGCCGCGCCGCACCACCACGTCATTGTTCGCCATTGTGACGTCATCAAACCGGCGACATCGCCCGGCGCCGCGCCGCAGCGCGCCCTGATCTCCGAGGTGGGACGGCACTCGCACGGACAGCGTGCCACCCGGCGCTCACAGCCTCACGCCGGCACAACGACTGACGGCGCGCCGGCACAATCTGGCAGCCGCCGGCCGCCGTATGGCAGCACTCATTATGTAGCGGCACGACGGAGAGCGGCGGTGAACGTTGCACTGTTTATTTTCGCGCGATGTGCGGCCGAGGCGAGTCCGACGCTCGCTGATGCGTCCTCAGTAGGAGCCTCACCAACCCACACGGTCTGACGGCGGCGTGCTCAGTCGCCAGTCTGGCACCACTGGCGGCACGGCACCACTGGCGGCACGGCACCACTGGCGGACGCCGCTGGCCGAACCTCGTGCGCCGCCACAGCTCGGGTCAGGTACGCCCCGTCAGCCGGTAAGGGTCTCGCGCCCACCGCTGACACGGCAAACCCGGCTCTATTGGCGGCCGGCGGTCCCGGTTTTGTTTTCGCGCTCACCTGCGGCTGGTGCGACCGGAAGCCGCGGGACCGGGCGTACACCGCCTGCCACGCGCGTGCGCCGTTCACAGCCGGGTGGGTCCCTGGTGACACGCACGCGCGCCTCCCTAGCAACGGCCGCGAAGTTTAAACGCCGCCAATCAGCCGAGTCCGAGGGAACCCAACGCGCCGTCTCCACGGAACGTTCCGATAAAGCCGCCCAGTCAGACCTGGCATCAGGTAATTGTCGGCACACGAAACGTGCCGACTTCATCCGACGGAGAACAATCAAACGGTGCGAGCAGATGAGAGCGAGAGCGAGAGCGAGAGCGAGAGCGAGAGCGAGGAGAATCAAATACTCGTCCCTCCGTCCGTAATGTCCCAAATCACAATAAACCGGTCAATTCAAAAATAATTCAATATTCATTCCGTTTGCGTCGTGTCACCACCAATTCACCGCACTACCTGAGAGCCGTCACCTTGTGTACGTGTGTGCTTGTGTGCTTGTGCTACTTGAGTGGTGACCTTGGCACTGTGAGGCCAGCGCCCACAGTAACGTGCCACGTCACCCAACGCAGGATACAGCAGCGAGTCTGGGTTTTTGACCACCTGTGTTTCAGGACACAGCAGCGAGTCTGGGTTTTTGACCACCTGTGTCGCCTGTGTTGCGGCATAAGTTTCCATCACGTGATTGGATGTCAGCGTGACCTGACACAGACTGCTGGAGACTTTAACTGATCCCACAACCCTAACTGGCGACCCCACGTGACCGGGTGTCATCGTGACCCGACACAGACGGCTGAAGACCCCAACTGACGCCACAACCCCAACTGGCGACCCCACGTGACCGGATGTCATCGTGATCCGACGCAGACGGCTGAAGACCCCAACGGACGCCACAACCCCAACTGGCGACCTCACGTGACCGGGTGTCATCGTGACCCGACACAGACGGCTGAGGACCCCAACTGACGCCACAACCCCAACTGGCGACCCCACGTGACCGGATGTCATCGTGACCCGACACAGACGGCTGAAGGCCCCAACCGACCACCTGGCCGATCGAACCGCTCCGGTCGGGACTTTGCCACCGAGCAAGCATCCAGCAGAGATGATATAATAGCCAACCTAGTGCTCATGGTCAGCTCAAGTGTGTGACGTGGCCTTCCTGGAATACCTAGTCACCATCACTCCAGACGAGCTCAGTCAAACACTCTAGCCGGCTATAACCATGACTGTGACGGGCCATGACGTCAGAATACTTCAGGGTGCGTCCTGACTATGATGTCGAGCATACAAGATCGACCCACACTTACCGGATATGGGCACCCTGGCGAACCCCGCCTGACGTCACCTTGTGGCATAAACTGCGCCTGACACGACCACGTGACATCTCAGCCTGACATGGTCATGTGGCATAAACTGCGCTCGACACGACCACGTGACATCTCAGTCTGACATGGTCATGTGGCATAAACTGCGCTCGACACGACCACGTGACATCTCAGCCTGACATGGTCATGTGGCATACACTACGCTTGACACGACCACGTGACATCTCATGCCTGACATGATCATGTGGCATAAACTGCGCTCGACACGACCACGTGACATCTCAGCCTCACATGGTCATGTGGCATAGACTGCGCCCGACACGACCACGTGACCTCTCAGCCTGACATGGTCATGTGGCATACACTACGCTTGACACGACCACGTGACATCTCAGTCTGACATGGTCATGTGGCATAAACTGCGCCCGACACGACCACGTGACCTCTCAGCCTGACATGGTCATGTGGCATACACTACGCTTGACACGACCACGTGACATCTCAGCCTGACATGATCATGTGGCATAAACTGCGCTCGACACGACCACGTGACATCTCAGCCTCACATGGTCATGTGGCATAAACTGCGCTCGACACGACCACGTGACCTCTCAGTCTGACATGGTCATGTGGCATAAACTGCGCTCGACACGATCACGTGACATCTCAGCCTGACATGGTCATGTGGCATAAACTGCGCTCGACACGACCACGTGACATCTCAGCCTGACATGGTCATGTGGCATACACTACGCTTGACACGACCACGTGACATCTCAGCCTGACATGATCATGTGGCATAAACTGCGCTCGACACGACCACGTGACATCTCAGCCTCACATGGTCATGTGGCATAAACTGCGCTCGACACGACCACGTGACATCTCAGCCTGACATGGTCATGTGGCATAAACTGCGCTCGACACGACCACGTGACATCTCAGTCTGACATGGTCGTGTGGCATAAACTGCGCTCGACACGACCACGTGACATCTCAGCCTGACATGGTCATGTGGCATACACTACGCTTGACACGACCACGTGACATCTCAGCCTGACATGATCATGTGGCATAAACTGCGCTCGACACGACCACGTGACATCTCAGTCTGACATGGTCATGTGGCATAAACTGCGCTCGACACGACCACGTGACATCTCAGCCTGACATGATCATGTGGCATAAACTGCGCTCGACACGACCACGTGACATCTCAGCCTGACATGGTCATGTGGCATAAACTGCGCCCGACACGACCACGTGACATCTCAGCCTGACATGGTCATGTGGCATAAACTGCGCTCGACACGACCACGTGACATCTCAGCCTGACATGGTCATGTGGTATAAACTGCGCCTGACACGACCACGTGACATCTCAGCCTGACATGGTCATGCGGCATAAACTGCGCCCGACACGACCACGTGACCTCTCAGCCTGACATGGTCATGTGGCATAAACTACGCTTGACACGACCACGTGACATCTCAGCCTCTGACATGGTCATGTGGCATAAACTGCGCTCGACACGACCACGTGACATCTCAGCCTGACATGGTCATGTGGCATACACTACGCTTGACACGACCACGTGACATCTCAGCCTGACATGATCATGTGGCATAAACTGCGCTCGACACACCACTGACGTGACACGACCACGTGACATCTCAGCCTGACATGGTCATGTGGCATAAACTGCGCTCGACACGACCACGTGACATCTCAGCCTGACATGGTCATGTGGCATAAACTGCGCTCGACACGACCACGTGACATCTCAGTCTGACATGGTCATGTGGCATAAACTGCGCTCGACACGACCACGTGACATCTCAGCCTGACATGGTCATGTGGCATACACTACGCTTGACACGACCACGTGACATCTCAGCCTGACATGATCATGTGGCATAAACTGCGCTCGACACGACCACGTGACATCTCAGTCTGACATGGTCATGTGGCATAAACTGCGCTCGACACGACCACGTGACATCTCAGCCTGACATGATCATGTGGCATAAACTGCGCTCGACACGACCACGTGACATCTCAGCCTGACATGGTCATGTGGCATAAACTGCGCCCGACACGACCACGTGACATCTCAGTCTGACATGGTCATGTGGCATAAACTGCGCTCGACACGACCACGTGACATCTCAGCCTGACATGGTCATGTGGCATAAACTGCGCCTGACACGACCACGTGACATCTCAGCCTGACATGGTCATGCGGCATAAACTGCGCCCGACACGACCACGTGACCTCTCAGCCTGACATGGTCATGTGGCATACACTACGCTTGACACGACCACGTGACATCTCAGTCTGACATGGTCATGTGGCATAAACTGCGCCCGACACGACCACGTGACCTCTCAGCCTGACATGGTCATGTGGCATAAACTACGCTTGACACGACCACGTGACATCTCAGCCTGACATGATCATGTGGCATAAACTGCGCTCGACACGACCACGTGACATCTCAGCCTCACATGGTCATGTGGCATAAACTGCGCTCGACACGACCACGTGACCTCTCAGTCTACATGGTCATGTGGCATAAACTGCGCTCGACACGACCACGTGACATCTCAGCCTGACATGGTCATGTGGCATAAACTGCGCTCGACACGACCACGTGACATCTCAGTCTGACATGGTCATGTGGCATAAACTGCGCTCGACACGACCACGTGACATCTCAGCCTGACATGGTCATGTGGCATACACTACGCTTGACACGACCACGTGACATCTCAGCCTGACATGATCATGTGGCATAAACTGCGCTCGACACGACCATGTGACATCTCAGCCTGACATGGTCATATGGCATAAACTGCGCTTGACACTACCACGTGACATCTCAGCCTCACATGGTCATGTGGCATAAACTGCGCTCGACACGACCACGTGACATCTCAGCCTGACATCGTCATGTGGCATAAACTGCGCTCGACACGACCACGTGACATCTCAGCCTGACATCGTCATGTGGCATAAACTGCGCTCGACACGACCACGTGACATCTCAGCCTCACATGGTCATGTGGCATAAACTGCGCTCGACACGACCACGTGACATCTCAGCCTGACATCGTCATGTGGCATAAACTGCGCTCGACACGACCACGTGACATCTCAGCCTGACATGGTCATGTGGCATAAACTGCGCTCGACGCGACCACGTGACATCTCAGTCTGACATGGTCATGTGGCATAAACTGCGCCTGACACGACCACGTGACATCTCAGCCTGACATGGTCATGTGGCATAAACTGCGCTCTACACGACCACGTGACATCTCAGCCTCACATGGTCATGTGGCATAAACTGCGCTCGACACGACCACGTGACATCTCAGCCTCACATGGCCGTGTGACATAAGCTGCGCCTGACTGCTCAGGCAGGGTCAGGCAGATACCGTTGTATTCAGAATACCAGTCAAACCGCATGGCCTCATCGGTGGATTATCGCAAACATTGTCAGGTGTGAGTTTCCACTGATTACAAGAGGCCCTGACAATTTTCCGGAATGCCGTCTGATATCGGATCCTATGCTTAAATTTCTTGGATGTCCAGCATGTCTCAGGGGTGCACAGACACCCATAAAATAACACAATTATCCACACCAGCGTAGACCGATTGGCAGCGGTGGTGTCTAACGTTTCAGGCCATCAGGTGCTGGTATATCAGCTTCACCTGTGGTGGGCAGCGGTGGTGTCTGATGTGTCCAGACCATCAGGTTCTGATTATATCAGCTACACCTATGATAGGCAGCGGTGGTACCCGACGTGTCCAGGCCATCAGATGCTGGTTATATCAGCTACATCATAATGCGGCCATTACCTGGGAATCTGTACCCTGGGTGCCTGATGTTCCCCGCGCACTACAGCGGCTAATGACGCATCACAGGGCCCAGTTCACCTTCAACGGAGAATGAAGACCAGTCCACCTTGAATATATTTTACACTATCGAAATTGTAATTTAATGCAGCTATTTTTCGTGATACAAAGCATCTCTGTAGGAGCAATCTACATCGCATACGTATATATTTGTAGGCATGCAACTTTCTTACCAATGTCAATACTTCTCTAGAGATGTATTGATTAATATACGGGACATGGTATATCGACATATAAACGCTAATATTATATATATATATATATATATATATATATATATATATATGTATGTGTGTGTGTGTGTGTGTGTATGTGCATGTGCGTATGTGTGTGCGTATGTGTGTGCGTGTGTGTGTGTGTGTGTGTCTTTTGTAATCTAAATGTATATTTCGGATATTGACATAGACCGAGAACACTAATGGTTGCAATAACCTATGTCTATGTGGAGACATCATGCATTTCGTTTCATGAGATGTGCCTTGGCTGGTTTATTGGTCTTGACCCCTGCTCGGAGTAGATTAAGACTGTGGAATGTATGTCAGACATTGAAGTCGGACACAACATGCGTTGTGCACCCCGACGTTAACAGAAGCTATTCACTGGTGCTTGGCTTTCAAATTAAATGCAAAGAAAGGGATTAAGGCGAATTAAAAATGTAAAGTGAACGCGCTGATGAGGTGAGAAAAAAAAACTACTTTTGTCACGCCCAACAGTTTTCTCCGTTACCCGATGACCGTTGTGACCCTGCATTGAGTTATGAGCTGTAATCTCCAACACTGACCACAAAATGCCAACTGCGGTCTGAAGCTGGCTTAAATGGCTGGCTTCGCGCTATTGATTACACTGGCTGCAGTCTTGGCTGCATTCGGACCGACCAAGGACCGGGCGTGTTGTGCTGCTCCAGACGGATCTCACAGACACCATCTGCAGACAAGGGATCTCACAGACACTAACTGCAGACAAGGGGTCTCACAGACACCATCTGCAGACAAGGGATCTCACAGACACCATCTGCTGACAAGGTATCTCACAGACACCATCTGCTGACAAGGCGAGAACAAGTAGGACAAGTTGCTGCAGACAAGTAGGAAATGTTACGACCTGACGAATTATGAAGTGCTAAATCTACTACCCACACTTACCGCCAGCTATGCTGGCTGCCATGGTCTGCTACCATGATGTGTACACAAGTAAATTGATAGGGTGTAGCGTATTATGGTTCATTTCATCATGAAGTCACTCTGGCCATCTGTGTGAATACCGCAGCAAGCAGTTTCAAAGTTTAAGGTACACAATCTGAAAACAGAGGGTATCATCTCCTTTCTCAAAATCCATTAAATTGGCAAACGTAAAAAGCATTCATGCACGATGTCACCATCGCATTATCACCATGTTTTAATTCTTCACAATATGAAAGCTGAAAAACAATGTCATCCATGTAAAGCGTCAAATGTCAAGGATAGAGCGTCTGTGCAAGGTGCGCATTGTGTATCCTTTATCTTCGGAGTATGTGTCATACAGGGGAATGGGCTGGTCTACTTGCAAATTAGTGTAATACTGGGAAGAGAATAGGGTACCTTTTCCTGACCGTGATGGCACCATGACAATGTTATGCGCCGATTTGTAATTTGCATGCAAGCCAACCGGACCACTAAGTTGCCTGAACAAGGCAGGTCGGTGACTCATTAAATAAGCCACCGTCTATCTCACTTCTTGAGCTGCTCAGCTCGTTCCTCTTTGCCAGTGAAGGGTGCCTGCATCACCTGGCAACAACATGCAGCATGCATAAGTCACCGCAATTAGCTCATCTTTCTAAGCCAATATTCCGCCCAGGGAAGAATTTCACTCGTTGAGAAAGCATGGCATAGTATACAGCGCACGAGGAAGTCACAGTTAGCGCAGTCATCTAAAGGGCAGTCGTGTGGAGACTGCATCACGTCGTGCTCGGAACAACAGACTAACCGGACGGAGTCGGACCGCCCGCACCTTGCGAGGTCGAGTCGTACACAACAGACTAACCGGACGGGGTCGGAGTCGTACACAACAGACTAACCGGACGGGGTCGAGTCGTACACAACAGACGAACCGGACGGGGTCGAGTCGTACACAACAGACTAACCGGACGGGGTCAAGTCGTACACAACAGACTAACCGGACGGGGTCGGAGTCGTACACAACAGACTAACCGGACGGGGTCGAGTCGTACACAACAGACTAACCGGACGGGGTCGAGTCGTACACAACAGACTAACCGGACGGGGTCACAAAAGACTAACCGGACGGGGTCGGAGTCGTACACAACAGACTAACCGGACGGGGTCGGAGTCGTACACAACAGACTAACCGGACGGGGTCGAGTCGTACACAACAGACTAACCGGACGGGGTCGGAGTCGTACACAACAGACTAACCGGACGGGGTCGGAGTCGTACACAACAGACTAACCGGACGGGGTCGAGTCGTACACAACAGACTAACCGGACGGGGTCGAGTCGTACACAACAGACTAACCGGACGGGGTCGGAGTCGTACACAACAGACTAACCGGACGGGGTCGAGTCGTACACAACAGACTAACCGGACGGGGTCGGAGTCGTACACAACAGACTAACCGGACGGGGTCGGAGTCGTACACAACAGACTAACCGGACGGGGTCGAGTCGTACACAACAGACTAACCGGACGGGGTCGAGTCGTACACAACAGACTAACCGGACGGGGTCGGAGTCGTACACAACAGACTAACCGGACGGGGTCGAGTCGTACACAACAGACTAACCGGACGGGGTCGGAGTCGTACACAACAGACTAACCGGACGGGGTCGAGTCGTACACAACAGACTAACCGGACGGGGTCGGAGTCGTACACAACAGACTAACCGGACGGGGTCGGAGTCGTACACAACAGACTAACCGGACGGGGTCGGAGTCGTACACAACAGACTAACCGGACGGGGTCGGAGTCGTACACAACAGACTAACCGGACGGGGTCGGAGTCGTACACAACAGACTAACCGGACGGGGTCGGAGTCGTACACAACAGACTAACCGGACGGGGTCGGAGTCGTACACAACAGACTAACCGGACGGGGTCGAGTCGTACACAACAGACTAACCGGACGGGGTCGGAGTCGTACACAACAGACTAACCGGACGGGGTCGGAGTCGTACACAACAGACTAACCGGACGGGGTCGAGTCGTACACAACAGACTAACCGGACGGGGTCGGAGTCGTACACAACAGACTAACCGGACGGGGTCGAGTCGTACACAACAGACTAACCGGACGGGGTCGGAGTCGTACACAACAGACTAACAGGACGGGGTCGGAGTCGTACACAACAGACTAACCGGACGGGGTCGGAGTCGTACACAACAGACTAACAGGACGGGGTCGGAGTCGTACACAACAGACTAACCGGACGGGGTCGGAGTCGTACACAACAGACTAACCGGACGGGGTCGGAGTCGTACACAACAGACTAACCGGACGGGGTCGGACCGCCCGCACCTTGTGAGGTCCAGTCGTACACAACAGACTAACCGGACGGGGTCGAGTCGTACACAACAGACTAACCGGACGGGGTCGGAGTCGTACACAACAGACTAACAGGACGGGGTCGGAGTCGTACACAACAGACTAACCGGACGGGGTCGAGTCGTACACAACAGACTAACCGGACGGGGTCAGAGTCGTACACAACAGACTAACCGGACGGGGTCGAGTCGTACACAACAGACTAACCGGACGGGGTCAAGTCGTACACAACAGACTAACCGGACGGGGTCGGAGTCGTACACAACAGACTAACAGGACGGGGTCGGAGTCGTACACAACAGACTAACAGGACGGGGTCGAGTCGTACACAACAGACTAACCGGACGGGGTCGGACCGCCCGCACCTTGTGAGGTCCAGTCGTACACAACAGACTAACCGGACGGGGTCAAGTCGTACACAACAGACTAACCGGACGGGGTCGAGTCGTACACAACAGACTAACCGGACGGGGTCAAGTCGTACACAACAGACTAACCGGACGGGGTCGGAGTCGTACACAACAGACTAACAGGACGGGGTCGGAGTCGTACACAACAGACTAACAGGACGGGGTCGAGTCGTACACAACAGACTAACCGGACGGGGTCGGACCGCCCGCACCTTGTGAGGTCCAGTCGTACACAACAGACTAACCGGACGGGGTCGGAGTCGTACACAACAGACTAACCGGACGGGGTCGGAGTCGTACACAACAGACTAACCGGACGGGGTCGAGTCGTACACAACAGACTAACCGGACGGGGTCGGAGTCGTACACAACAGACTAACAGGACGGGGTCGGAGTCGTACACAACAGACTAACCGGACGGGGTCGAGTCGTACACAACAGACTAACCGGACGGGGTCAAGTCGTACACAACAGACTAACCGGACGGGGTCGGAGTCGTACACAACAGACTAACAGGACGGGGTCGGAGTCGTACACAACAGACTAACAGGACGGGGTCGAGTCGTACACAACAGACTAACCGGACGGGGTCGGACCGCCCGCACCTTGTGAGGTCCAGTCGTACACAACAGACTAACCGGACGGGGTCGGAGTCGTACACAACAGACTAACAGGACGGGGTCGGACCGCCCGCACCTTGTGAGGTCGAGTCGTACACAACAGACTAACCGGACGGGGTCGGAGTCGTACACAACAGACTAACCGGACGGGGTCGGAGTCGTACACAACAGACTAACCGGACGGGGTCGAGTCGTACACAACAGACTAACCGGACGGGGTCGGAGTCGTACACAACAGACTAACCGGACGGGGTCGAGTCGTACACAACAGACTAACCGGACGGGGTCGGAGTCGTACACAACAGACTAACAGGACGGGGTCGGAGTCGTACACAACAGACTAACCGGACGGGGTCGGACTGCCGGCACCTCGTGAGGTCGAGTCGTACACCATGTAGACGGGGCCCGGGCGGGGCGAGCTGGCCACAGGCAGCGCTGACTCGACAGTCGACTTCTTATCTGCAACACAGAGAACACCGACTGTGAGAGGCGAGTGGTGACCTTCGAGGCTACCACATGGTGCACGCGCATTGTCACAACCCAAATCGACATGGGACTCGGCTTGCCGGGTGCGGGTGTATCGTGTATGCACACCTGACGTCGGTTGGGTTCGGTGGTGTGGTCCGCACTGTCGTCTCCACAGATCCAAACACCGACACGTTGCGGACGGCACAGAGCATTTGATCACGGTCCGTTGCGGCAGATGGGGTAGTTTCGAACTTCGTTGTGGGTGAATATAGCATAGTACAGTGTCGGTGCTATTTGGACATATACTTGTTTAATCGGTGAATACACCTTATATATTGCATGTATCATATGCCACCGTTGTGCCCAATGGTGCAGCCATGGTGGCTGCCCCCCCCATCCCCCAACCTGACCTGAAGGATATTTGTAATTAGCAATTCGTCGTTGCATGCAAGACAAAAAAAACTCGAAAACGGCATGACACGCTGCTGTGCAGACGCACTAGCCAGCTTGTTGTAATATTTGCGTTATGAAACCTTCAACAGCATCTTAGCATCTTAGGGGACGCGGTAGCTCAGTTGGTAGAGCTTCGGACTCTTGATCGCAAGATTGTGGGTTCGAATCTCACAACCGACGGAATTTACCGAGTCCACCCGCGACCAATCGGCGTGAGAGGTTGGCGACGCTATATAACCTGGCGGTTGAATGCGTCGTAAAAGGCCCCAAGGCTCTCAAGCATCTTAGCAAAAGCAGGCATAGGCTGCTGCAACCGTTATCGTCGTAAGTTCCCTCGCATAGTTCATCCCTGCTTGGCTCAGCGGTGTTGCTAGTGTACAAGCCGATGCTAAGGTGCTAACCGATGCTGAAAACTCCACAAATAAATCCAAGCAACATCTGCCTGACAATCTGAAGATCACATGCTTTCTCCAGATGTTCTGAAGCGTACCAAATAATGTTGGCCTGTTGTGCCCGAGTGCCCTTCACGACCATACGTGTGTCAGTCCTCATCTAGTACCCAAACGTCTGCCAGTCCACATCTGGTGCCGACACGTGGTTTGGTACATCTGGTGCCGACACGTGGTTTGGTACATCTGGTGCCGACAGGTGGTTCTCTAGCCCTGACAGTCACGCCTACTGCCACCATTTGACGAAATGTTTATATGATTAAGTAGTGTGACCTCTGCCACTGCAAAGCGTGACCTTGTCCTGTTTTAATAGTTCCAGGTTGGCAGACCGCATACCGAGGACCCAGAAAGTAATAGAACGAAATGCATGGCAACACACCGAAACAAAACCGAACGACACTGGTGCTTTTGGGCCATCTTAGTTTTCATAGAACCGCATTATAGCTGGTAGAAAGTACACTTCTTCCTGCGGTATGTAGTTAATGGCTATTACTGAAGCCCAAAGGGTTAATAGTAAGATTTTCAAGGTTAGTATGCTACTATCGCGACAACGACACACGTTGATATGTCGCTGCGACACACGTTGGTATGTCGCTGCGATACGTTGGAATATCGTTGTGATACCCGCACTGGCAGGATAGCACTGATTTTCTACATGGTTCACTTCGTTGTTGCGTCTTAGTTATGATATATATAAATCACTGTGGAAGCTCATATATGTTTGGTAAGCATACCATTCAGATATGCCGGGAGTGATAATCTGTTGTCATTGCAACAGGGAAAACATGGCATATATTGGTTACCGTGCAGCAAAGTTAGCTTCTGACCATACCACTAGTATCAAATTAGGTAGCCAAATAATAGCTGTAGTGTTCGAATCTGTCGGCCTCTGTCTGCCGCAGCACAGTAGCCGGTACGGCGCGATAAGCTGCTGAGCCAGCATCTATGTGACGATGGCTGGCAGCCGGCCCTTCGTGACTTCCGCCGGGTGCGGAGGGTCATGTGGTACGGCCACCGGTCAGTGACGTGCGGAGGCTCCAAGCGCTCAGGGAGTTGCTGATGAGTTGTCGAGGACGGTCATCATGCTACGCTAATCAGTCACTTTGTACCGAAGTCGGCAACCGGCAGCCGGCCCGTGCCGTTTGAAAATTCAATTAATGCGAATACTTATTCGGATTCGCGTCATCCAATGGTGCTATAATTTGGCCCACCGTAATTTGCCGGTTAGCCGCAGTTCCTTCAAATCAGTTCTATTTCTTGAACCTGGTTCTTCGCAAACCAGACGAGGTCCAACAGACTGCATCACGAGCCGCAAGACGAGGTTCAACAGACTGCATCACGAGCCGCAAGATGAGGTTCAATAGACTGCATCACGAGCCGCAAGACGAGGTCCAACAGACTGCATCACGAGCCCCAAGACGAGTTTCAATAGACTGCATCACGAGCCGCAAGACGAGGTTCAATAGACTGCATCACGAGCCGCAAGACGAGGTTCAATAGACTGCATCACGAGCCGCAAGACGAGGTTCAATAGACTGCATCACGAGCCGCAAGACGAGGTTCAATAGACTGCATCACGAGCCGCAAGACGTGGTCCAACAGACTAGATTGCGAACCGCAAGACGAGGTCCAACAGACTGCATCACGAGCCGCAAGACGAGGTTCAACAGACTGCATCACGAGCCGCAAGACGAGGTTCAATAGACTGCATCACGAGCCGCAAGACGAGGCCCAACAGACTGCATCACGAGCCGCAAGACGAGGTCCAACAGACTGCATCACGAGCCGCAAGACGAGGTCCAACAGACTGCATCGCGAGCCGCAAGACGAGGTTCAACAGACTGCATCACGAGCCGCAAGACGAGGTCCAACAGACTGCATCACGAGCCGCAAGACGAGGTCGAACAGACTGTATCACGAGCCGCAAGACGAGGTCCAACAGACTGCATCACGAGCCGCAAGACAAGGTTCAATAGACTGCATCACGAGCCGCAAGACAAGGTCCAACAGACTGCATCACGAGCCGCAAGACGAGGTCCAACAGACTGCATCACGAGCCGCAAGACGAGGTCCAACAGACTGCATCGCGAGCCGCAAGACGAGGTTCAACAGACTGCATCACGAGCCGTAAGACGAGGTCCAACAGACTGCATCACGAGCCGCAAGACGAGGTCCAACAGACTGCATCACGAGCCGCAAGACGAGGTCCAACAGACTGCATCACGAGCCGCAAGACGAGGTCCAACAGACTGCACCACGAGCCGCAAGACGAGGTCCAACAGACTGCATCACGAGCCGCAAGACGAGGTCCAACAGACTGCATCACGAGCCCCAAGACGAGGTTCAATAGACTGCACCACAAGCCGCAAGACGAGGTCCAACAGACTGCATCACGAGCCGCAAGACGAGGTCCAACAGACTGCATCACGAGCCGCAAGACGAGGTCCAACAGACTGCATCACGAGCCGCAAGACGAGGTCCAACAGGCTAGATTGCGAACCGCAAGAAGCGTCAGTTTGTCAGTTTGAGCGCAGCCTCTCTGCAATGTTGCCGTGATCTCGGGCAGGATTCATTTTCACTACGTCCACCAGCGTCTGCATTCAGCAGAACTATTCGACCGTCGCTATTTGTGCGCCCCCACTGGTAGACTGCCAGACAGCCCCACCTCCAGACTGCTAGACTGCCAGACAGCCCCACCTCCAGACTGCTAGACTGCCAGACAGCCCCACCTCCAGACTGCTAGACTGCCAGACAGCCCGACCTCCAGACTGCTAGACTGCCAGACAGCCCGACCTCCAGACTGCTAGACTGCCAGACAGCCCGACCTCCAGACTGCTAGACTGCCAGACAGCCCCACCTCCAGACTGCTAGACTGCCAGACAGCCCGACCTCCAGACTGCTAGACTGCCAGACAGCCCGACCTCCAGACTGCTAGACTGCCAGACAGCCCGACCTCCAGACTGCTAGACTGCCAGACAGCCCGACCTGCAGACTACCAGACCACCGGATCGCCCGACCTGCAGACTACCAGACCACCGGATCGCCCGACCTGCAGACTACCAGACCACCGGATCGCCCGACCTGCAGACTACCAGACCACCGGATCGCCCGACCTGCAGACTACCAAGACCACCGGATCGCCCGACCTGCAGACTACCAGACCACCGGATCGCCCGACCTGCAGACTACCAGACCACCGGATCGCCCGACCTGCAGACTACCAGACCACCGGATCGCCCGACCTGCAGACTACCAGACCACCGGATCGCCCGACCTGCAGACTACCAGACCACCGGATCGCCCGACCTGCAGACTACCAGACCACCGGATCGCCCGACCTGCAGACTACCAGACCACCGGATCGCCCGACCTGCAGACTACCAGACCACCGGATCGCCCGACCTGCAGACTACCAGACCACCGGATCGCCCGACCTGCAGACTACCAGACCACCGGATCGCCCGACCTGCAGACTACCAGACCACCGGATCGCCCGACCTGCAGACTACCAGACCACCGGATCGCCCGACCTGCAGACTACCAGACCACCGGATCGCCCGACCTGCAGACTACCAGACCACCGGATCGCCCGACCTGCAGACTACCAGACCACCGGATCGCCCGACCTGCAGACTACCAGACCACCGGATCGCCCGACCTGCAGACTACCAGACCACCGGATCGCCCGACCTGCAGACTACCAGACCACCGGATCGCCCGACCTGCAGACTACCAGACCACCGGATCGCCCGACCTGCAGACTACCAGACCACCGGATCGCCCGACCTGCAGACTACCAGACCACCGGATCGCCCGACCTGCAGACTACCAGACCACCGGATCGCCCGACCTGCAGACTACCAGACCACCGGATCGCCCGACCTGCAGACTACCAGACCACCGGATCGCCCGACCTGCAGACTACCAGACCACCGGATCGCCCGACCTGCAGACTACCAGACCACCGGATCGCCCGACCTGCAGACTACCAGACCACCGGATCGCCCGACCTGCAGACTACCAGACCACCGGATCGCCCGACCTGCAGACTACCAGACCACCAGATCGCCCGACCTGCAGACTACCAGACCACCGGATCGCCCGACCTGCAGACTACCAGACCACCGGATCGCCCGACCTGCAGACTACCAGACCACCGGATCGCCCGACCTGCAGACTACCAGACCACCGGATCGCCCGACCTGCAGACTACCAGACCACCGGATCGCCCGACCTGCAGACTACCAGACCACCGGATCGCCCGACCTGCAGACTACCAGACCACCGGATCGCCCGACCTGCAGACTACCAGACCACCGGATCGCCCGACCTGCAGACTACCAGACCACCGGATCGCCCGACCTGCAGACTACCAGACCACCGGATCGCCCGACCTGCAGACTACCAGACCACCGGATCGCCCGACCTGCAGACTACCAGACCACCGGATCGCCCGACCTGCAGACTACCAGACCACCGGATCGCCCGACCTGCAGACTACCAGACCACCGGATCGCCCGACCTGCAGACTACCAGACCACCGGATCGCCCGACCTGCAGACTACCAGACCACCGGATCGCCCGACCTGCAGACTACCAGACCACCGGATCGCCCCACCTGCAGACTACCAGACCACCGGATCGCCCGACCTGCAGACTACCAGACCACCGGATCGCCCCACCTCCAGACTACCAGACCACCGGATCGCCCGACCTGCAGACTACCAGACCACCGGATCGCCCGACCTGCAGACTACCAGACCACCGGATCGCCCGACCTGCAGACTACCAGACCACCGGATCGCCCGACCTGCAGACTACCAGACCACCGGATCGCCCGACCTGCAGACTACCAGACCACCGGATCGCCCGACCTGCAGACTACCAGACCACCGGATCGCCCGACCTGCAGACTACCAGACCACCGGATCGCCCGACCTGCAGACTACCAGACCACCGGATCGCCCCACCTGCAGACTACCAGACCACCGGATCGCCCGACCTGCAGACTACCAGACCACCGGATCGCCCCACCTCCAGACGATCGGTCGCGGACAATGCAAGAATTTGTCTGAATTTGTCTGAATTTGTCTGAATCAAATATTTACAATGCAATGTATTATGTTGCATGTATTGCCGGCACACTCACAAACCACGGAGGCTATTATAATTCCAGTCAAATTGAGTCAGACAAAAGGGATGTTTTTTGGGGGGGCGGGGCTAACGATGGGATTTGGCAGCGATGTATGGTTTGGAATTTGGACCGAGTAAGAAGATAAGGATGCTGCTGTTTGGTGCATATCAGCCAGCATCAACGCTTCGCTGAAGAAACAGCGGGCAGAAGTGTGCAACGATGACAAGTAAGCAAGTACCCACAATACAATTTAAAATGGATGCCTTTGTGATTGCTCGAGATTCGCTTCGCGACGAGTGATTCTTGAACTGTATGTAAATGAAACGTAGAACACACTGCACAAATATGTACATATCATGGCAAATGCGTGCCACACTACACTATGCGTGTGTCGTTAGATTGTCTTGTTTGCGCAAATGCTGATCCTGGTTCATTTATCCATGGCATGGACCTATTGTAGTAGTGCAGGAGTGTCAACTTCCGAAAATCATCAGGAGGGCCAATATTCGTAGGCAGATGTAGGCAGATGAGTGACCAATGGGGGCGCCCCTCCCCAAACAACCAACATCCACCAGATTAAACAAGGCATTGTCATATCTTCACCATACAAAACCATACATTGTCGCCGCGCGAAGCTCGCCGGAAGCTGTCTGTTTCAGTACTTTTTTGGGTCAGCCGCCACCTTCAGTAAAGTCCGGGCTGCGGATATTTACGAATCTACAGAGATTTGCTCTGCTATAGGGTTGTTTAGCAGTAACATATGATCTACGGAGGTTTGAAGTGATGTGGGGTTGTTTATCAGTAACATATGATCTACGGAGGTTTGAAGTGATGTGGGGTTGTTTAGCAGTAACATATGATCTACGGAGGTCTGAAGTGATGTGGGGTTGTTTAGCAGTAACATATGATGTACGGAGGTCTGAAGTGATGTGGGGTTGTTTAGCAGTAACATATGATCTTCGGAGGTTTGAAGTGATGTGGGGTTGTTTAGCAGTAACATATGATCTACGGAGGTCTGAAGTGATGTGGGGTTGTTTAGCAGTAACATATGATCTACGGAGGTCTGAAGTGATGTGGGGTTGTTTAGCAGTAACATATGATCTACGGAGGTTTGAAGTGATGTGGGGTTGTTTAGCAGCAGCAGATGATCTACGGAGACTTGGCCTGTTGTTGGTTGGTTTAGCAGTAGCCCGCAGCTGAACACGCGCGAGACGGCTCCATCCCCTCTGTTGTTCAGCACTGGACCTCTACACCCCATCCCCGCCGCCTGGCGGGCGACAGGAAGGTGACAGCAGCGCCCCTGGCGGCGGCGACTGTCACCACCTGGCGATCACCTGGTGGTAAGTCGGGCATGGGGTCCCAGAGGGACGTGTACAGCGGCAGGAGCGGCCTCCGCAGCCGAAACATCCACAGCCAATGGGTGTCATCAGAAGCATGCAGTCAGCGACTGGCATGCGACATCATGACCCAAATACACGCGAGGAGGAACGTGCGCAGGGTCGTGGCGCTACCGGGCGAATTGGTTCACATTTAGAAGCCACGCGGCCTCGCAGCGTATGGACATCCTCTGATACAGTGCACCGTGCTCACACACGACCAACAGCAGGACAGAGCAGTTGGACTGGGACTCGCCGGATCAGGAGATGCACACGTCGTCAGGATGGGACCACCACCGGATCCAGGAGAGTCATCTGAGGTCCAGCGGAATCACAACACACGGAGTGCTTGGAAATGTCCTCCCCGTCTCAGGTCTCATAACAACGAAATACGTGAATAGACATAAACGTGTGCAAGAACGGATGGATTCCGCCCACCTCCTGCCCGGATGGCGGTTTAGATCCAACAGCGCAAGAGTTGGGCGTGCTGTCAAATGTAGCTACAGCTCGTCTCCACAATTACCAGATGGAGGTGGGTGACGTCAGCACCCAACACCGACGCCCTTTGCTTGTAAGAAGTGGCAGATTTAGCCTTGGCGTTGATAGTCGTGAGGAAAACATACCCTGTGGTGAATCTGCCGCCAGAGCAAGCAGCCACGGTATCATTTATCAGAATTCCATTCACAGTAAGTGTCCGAGTAGCGTGCAAGTCCCGGTAAAATGGCAAAGCTATTCATGTGATGCTGCATAACGTGGTGGTCAAAAGACGTAACCACAAAGCGAACCATCGTACAATTCAGTTACAACAAACCTACGGCGGGAAGACTCGAGATGCCAGCTCACGTGGAATCACAAGTCATAAACACTGTTATCAATTATGGCAATGGCCATAACGGAAGACTTATGCCAGACCACCGACATCTCCAAGAGTTAGATAGTTAGTTAGTTATTTGGGCTTGAGGACGCCTCGACTGTTATGACCATATTGCGCCCATACTTCCAAGATAGTAGATCAGCTGCCTGACAGAGTACCGGGTCATGAATGCACGTGGGCCACGCTCATAATAATACCCCTCGGTAAAAGTAAACCAGCAATGGTGGGTGCATTTACATTGGCATTATATAGGAAATTTGAAGGGGAGAATTCCATACGATATTCATGGATGAGTTCTTCCATTGGACCATGTAGCTCTTCGCTACATCCATTGTATGATGCTTTAGACAAGACTACTCGTTCGTATGCTGTGCACAACTCACCTTCAGTCCCAGCACGTGCTGATTCTGAACTGGGCCCCGTCAGTCCGTACACATTATCAGTCTACTCGCCACCGAACAGTTGTAGTTTCTGAGTCTGGCCCTCCTGGTCCAAGCAACTGTGGTGAGTTGAGCAATTAGATGTTACAGTTGCAAGTGGACGTCCAGCCAGCTCTCCCTTTCTTCATGAAAACATCTGGCTGCTAAGGGATAATAATGGCATGCCAATCGTGGGAATTCAGCCATCCTTCACATTCCCTGGTTTCTCCAATATTTCACACTGATATGTGTGTTGTTTGATATAATTTTAGGTGAACCGGGCCACCCATCCATCTCTGATATGTACCTGAATGTCTTCTCGATTTAGCGCGTGACTACTCCATTGCTCTCCTCCCCTCAACGTTGGGAGCCGAACAGCTGGCAATTCCCTTCCTCCCCTCTTCATTGATTTCCTAAAACGTTGTTCCTGCTGCCGATCTCAGCCATGACAACATTGTACGTTAACTTTTATTGGAGATGTTCCCGAAAATAATCGACGCACCACCATTCAAAGATATGCTTCACGATTTGGTGCAATTGCAATTGTATTTATTTGGTTAATAATTGCAATAATTAATTCCAACCGTGCTAACTAAGCATTAAGAAGTGAAAAGTTGATTCCAGATGTTCACGGAGACAACCACGACACGGAAACAACGACAACAAAAGCAGCCACCCTGCACCCCACATGTACGGTGGTCCAAATGGCACTCCTACACTCACGCATCATGCTCACAGTGAGCAAAACGCCGGCGAAACCGTCCGGACACCGGGCCACCACATCGTACTAAATGCTAAACGTTAACCTACATTAACCAAAGATTACAAAACAATTTCATGTTGATTCCAAAGAAAATATTTAAAATGTACGTGGTGGCACCATTGGGGTACAGATGTACCACGCCCGATGCCAGGGCAGATTGGACTGCGCGGGTGAAGCCATGGGCTGCACCAATCAGAACGCAGCGGGGCGTGTCGAAAAAACGACCTCTGCAGATCGTCGCTGACCCCTGGCCAACACCGTTAACGAGGAGTGGGATCTGTACGACGTGAGCGACCGCAGTGGTCGGGGTCAATGGCAGGGTCAGCATGGCCCTCGCCGAGACGTAACGTGTACCACGTGACCAAGACGTAACGTATACCACGTGACCGAGACGTAACGTATACCACGTGACCGAGACGTAACGTGTACCATGTGACAGAGACACAACGTGTACCATGTGACCTAGACGTAACGTGTACCACGTGACCGAGACGTAACGTGTACCACGTAACCGAGACGTAACGTGTACCACGTGACCGAGACGTAACGTATGCCATGTGACTGAGACGTAACGTGTACCACGTGACAGAGACGCAACGTGTACCATGTGACAGAGACGTAACGTGTACCACGTGACAGAGACGCAACGTGTACCATGTGACAGAGACGCAACGTGTACCATGTGACCGAGACGTAACGTGTACCACGTGACCGAGACGTAACGTGTACCACGTGACCAAGACATAACGTGTACCACGTGACCGAGACGTAACGTATACCATGTGACTGAGACGTAACGTGCACCATGTGGCCGAGACATAACGTGTACCACGTGACCGAGACGTAACGTATACCATGTGATTTAGACGTAACGTGCACCATGTGGCCGATACATGTGTACCACGTGACCGAGACGTAACGGACCCCGGCCGAAATCCGATGACCCTGCGTCGTTTAGACCGAACGCTGTCACATGATGGGACGCTTCCTCCCGTGGGGTTCTGCCGCAAGGCTAGGATTGCTCTATTTCTTTCTCGATCGAGTGGTCGAGTAGTTCTCCGCTCTTTGTTACGCCACCATTTGGTCTGCTCGGGCCAAGGCTGCCCTTACTGGTACGCGCGCGCGCGCACCCGCACATACACAGACACAGACATAGACACAGACACAGACACAGGCCTTCTGGAGCTTCATGACCAGGAGCGCTGCCGGCAGTGGCGGCCAGGCCACTCCAGCCTGTCCACCCTACCCGCTGACAAACTTCAGCTGTACAAGCTTCTCCCGACTTGGCTCTTCGTTAGGGCTGATACCCCGGTGACTATATTTTCCCATCCTGAGGAAAAGCCCTGGTGATCCCCTGCCACGGTAATGCTACATAGTGCATTGGCAATTCCTGTAGCCGACATTTGTTGGAGGCGAGTGTCGAACCCAATTTTTGTTTGCTCTTGTGCTCTCAGCTCGGTGGGAAGGCGTGCGAAGCGTGGCACGCACGAGTCAGTATGGATAAGTGAAAAATGACTCGCATTAGGCGTCACCCATGCTCTACAGCAACCGTGTACACGGGTGACGCCTAATATAATGACCGCGACAGCGACAGTGACAGCGACAGCGACAGCGACAGCGACAGCGACAGCGACAGCGACAGTGACAGTGACAGCGACAGCGACAGCGACAGCGACAGCGACAGCGACAGCGACAGCGACAGCGACAGCGACAGTGACAGCGACAGCGACAGTGACAGTGACAGTGACAGTGACAGTGACAGTGACAGTGACAGTGGCAGTGGCAGTGGCAGTGGCAGTGGCAGTGGCAGTGGCAGTGGCAGTGGCAGTGACAGTGACAGTGACAGTGACAGTGACAGTGACAGTGACAGTGACAGTGACAGTGACAGTGACAGTGACAGTGACAGTGACAGTGGCGGCCACGGCCATGGCCATGGCCACAGCCACAGCCACAGCCACAGCATCAGCGACAGCGACAGCGACAGCGACAGCGACAGCGACAGCGACAGCGACAGCGACAGCGACAGCGACAGCGACAGCGACAGCGACAGCGACAGCGACAGCGACAGCGACAGCGACAGCGACAGCGACAGCGACAGCCACTGCCACAGCCACAGCCACAGCCACAGCCACAGCCACAGCCACAGCCACAGCCACGACAGCAACAACGCTTACACCGACATAGCTATTGTGGAGAAATCACGCCGACTGTGGGCGCAGATTCAGTGTGCTTGAGCACCGACTAGTTTCTCTATTCTGTTCCTGGAAGGCAGCTTCTGCCCACCCCAATCCTCTGAGCACAGCTTTCACCCGACCCTGGAACAGCTTCGCCCCGACCTCCGGACGTGGAATCAGTCTCCAAACCGCTGGGTCCTGAACCGGGATCACTGGGAGCAGCCTCTTGTGTGCTGGTACGTGGCGCGGCGTCATGGTGCTGACTCTGACAGGCGGCCCTGTCTGGCGCCCCCTGCCCTACAAGAACGTTCCAACCGTGTTAACGCTCCTGTTGGCGCCTCAATACGTCACCCACGCCGCCGCGACAGACAATGGCGCAGCGGCGGAGGATGTCGACTGGCGCCACGCAAGAGTCGTTCAGTTGTGTCGGTCCTGTCCGTCTCTGCTGTCCGCCCTGTCCGTCTCTGCTGTCGGTCCTGTCCGTCTCTGCTGTCGGTCCTGTCCGTCTCTGCTGTCGGTCCTGTCCGTTTCTGCTGTCGGCCCTGTCCGTCTCTGCTGCGCTCCTGTATGAGTGGCTGTTGCCCTGCTGTCGGTCCTGTCCGTCCTGCCGGTCAGCCATGTCCCTGCCACGCTCCTGTGTGCCACTGCCACGCTCCTGTGTGCCACTGCCACGCTCCTGTGTGCCACTGCCACACCCCTGTGTGCCACTGCCACGCTCCTGTGTGCCACTGCCACACTCCTGTGTGCCACTGCCACGCTCCTGTGTGCCACTGTGTCGCTGTCTGGCTGCTGACGATTATGCAGACAGTGATTTGGGGAGCGTGTCACTGACCGACACCCCTGCTCCTGTGTGCCAGTCCCGTGCTGTGATGATATCTCCCTCACATCCGCCGACACGGCAGCCTCGTGAGGCGTCACTGGACTTCGTCACGTGACTACCATGGCTCACGGCTGGGAGGCCCCGGCTGCCCGTGCACGTCGTAGCCGTTCGTCCGTCGTAGACGCTCGCCCGTCGTAGCCGCCCACATGTCGTAGCCGCCCACATGTCGTAGCCGCTCACATGTCGTAGCCGCTCGCCTGTCGGTCGGCTCCTCTCCAACTTCAGGTACCGCTAACTGGCACTGTTATATCCTCTGTTCGTCGGCATATCAGCGTTTCTTTTCTCAGCTGGGGTAGCCGGTGCCACCCCACCGTGACCAATCGGTACACTGCGGGGTGGGTATGGGCATTGGTACACCGTGACCACTCAGCGTTCTACGATGTGCGTATGCGTCCTGGTATTCCGTGACCACTCAGTGTCCTACGGGGTAGGTATTAGAGGTGGAAACGTGAATACCGAAAGCCCGGTCAGGACCGGAGGGCTTTTTGACTGGCCTTTTTGTTATATACCGGTCGTTCAGCCGGCCTGTCAGTTCATTATATTCCTTTGAATTCAACATATGCTTAATGAGAGACCTAATTATAATAATCATCATGCAACTGGTGAGGCTCACTTCAACACGTTCCAGCCAGTAGTTTCATATGCATTTAGCAATTTGATGACGAAACTTGAAATATTTCCACGATATCTGTAATACCGATTGCTGAAAAAAGGAGATCATCAATAATCTTGGTTCAGAAGTCAAGCATATCCACGAATGCATTCTTCAAAATTAAGACCTCCAACAGCAATACAATCAAAACATGCCTGTTGGATTCATCAAATATCAAACAGATCAATCTGACTAAAATGACCAATACATGACATACGACTATGGTTGTAGCACATTGTATTAATAAAAAAAAAAAAAAAAAAAAAAAAAAAAAACCTAGGGGGGGAGACACCAAAAAAAACCCCAAAAAAAAAAAAATTTAAGACTCGGCGGCCATATACATTTTTTTTTTTTTTTTTTTTTTTTTTCCTGCGTATCAATACTATTGATTTCTGTGCACAGATGCACATGCAATGCACATCATTTTCTTTAAATTTGTTGAAAGGCAATGCAGGGACAAACGAAGCTTCTCTCAGAAGGTAATTATTTCCTTACTGTCAGGCTTCTATAATTAAGAGCAAAATATTAAAACGATCATCTCCTAAAATACACGGCTTCATAATTGATTCATAATCGAAAGAAAACAGCAAAATTACCGTCATGGACAAGGTTTGATTCCTTCATCGTTGACGAATTTTTAACACACCATATGCAAGATTTTCACAATTATACTATAAGACTAACAACTCAAGACTTATTATTATTTCTTCTTCAAACTTCACATTGCTATAACCACTATTTCATGGTCAGACTGTCCGTCCTACAGCCGGTGGCTGCGCCGTTTTAGTCTTCAATTCGCACTCGTTTGTATTCAGAGGATTTTATGTTAGACATAAGCTACGATCATAAAATCTCAAGTACTGTATAATTCATGAACGCATAAAGAGTCAAAAACTTGCAACAGTATCATGCACCGAAGAAATTAAGGACAACCAAACGATCACCACCGTAATTACTTTCTTTTAATTAGTGCTGTCACCATTCCAGGATTGCGTAAAGACTTAAGTGTCTGAAAAACAGGTAGCGAACATCGATCGTCTTCTTCTTTCTTCTTTTTCAACCTATTGCATGCAGCTGGTACGGAGTGCAAGTATGCCCGTCAATTGCTGACTTAGCGACTGGATATCGGCTTCAATGATTGAAAAAGATTCATGTTCGTGTCGGCCCTAGTTTCACAGAACTTTTTTGTCGCTGCTGGAAATTCTGACGCGTGGACATTCTTACCCTGCACCACCCCAATTCCTTCCCCGATTTGTCACCAGTGCAACAGTAATGGCCACACAACAATAATCGCATCCCAAGCTTCCATCTTGGCATGTGACGTCCATCAGTGCGTGACGTCATTAGTTGAAGGGAAAACGCGACTCCGCCAAGTTGAATCTAGCTTGACAGAATTACGCTGAAGAAATATTGATGACCTCAAATTGTGCCTAGATAATTTGAATTCATACACAGCCAATCGTATCCAGTAGCAAAGTTGCACCAAAGTCTCACCGTATGTGACTGCTTTGAGTCACAAGGTAACTGTCGTATTCTTGTATATGTTGTTGTGCTATTCTCCCTTCAGCCATTTGCTTAATCATGCTCATGCATTTCTTGTGGTGACTACATAGAGTGTGGGTTGGTGTTAATTTCACTACATGATGTTTTTCGAGTGTACTGCTTTGCGTGGTAATCGTTCATGGTTACCTGATGCACTGGTTAAGCCAGGCGGCTCACAGTCACAACGAAATGAGAATAATCAGTGTGCAGGCTGAACATAACTGTGATGCAGGACAATAGCAAGGTAGGACTTTTTGGTATATTGCTTTTAGAGTAGCTTACCAGCCATGGCACTTGGGTACATCGGGTGTGGCCAATGCAACACAAATGATTGGTAAAATTTACCATCACTAACAATTTTACTATACTTTTAACTATGACAAGTGTAAGGTTATGCATCTGGGGTCTGGAGGTGAGACTTTCAGATATACAATGGGAGGGAGGGAACTGGATGTTATTGAAGAGGAAAGGGACTTAGGTGTGTTGGTTTCAAATGACCTTAAAGCAGAGAAACAATGTAGCTCAGCTAGGAACAGGGCACTCAGAATGCTGGGACTCATTAATAGAAGTGTGATGTATAAGAGCAAGGAAGTCATGAAAAAAACTGTACTTAGCATATGTGCGACCCCACTTGGAATATTCTGTGCAAGCTTGGAGCCCCTACCTAGAAAAAGATATAGACAAGTTAGAAAGAGTGCAACGCAAAGCAACTAAACTCATCAGTGGACTAGGTAGCTTAGAATATGGAGAAAGGCTTGTGGCATTAGATATGTACTCACTCAAGTATAGGAGATTAAGGGGGACATGATTGAAATGTACAAAATTGTTAAAGGACTAGATCAGGTCAATTTAAATGGTGCTCTTCAGTTTAAAGTATCACACAGGGGTCACCAACTCAGGTTAGACAAGTTGAGGTGTAGGACAGTTAAGCGACAGCAGGTCTTCAGTCAAAGGGTTGTTGATCAGTGGAATGGGCTGCCTGCTGATGTTGTGGGAGTTCCTCATTGAATGTATTTAAAAGTAGGGTGGACAAATTTTTTAGGCAGGAAAATCTTGTTTTTGATTTCTAATTTGGATGGAGGGGATAATATTTATGTTAAATGTGCACGGCACAGACCCCTTTAAGCAGGGGCTATGGTAGCACAATGGGTATGATGGGAGGAGCTTGCAATTGTTGAGAGTGTTATGCAATAGCAAGTGGATGATGCTAGATAGGCTGGGATATATAGCTTCCTAGGAACTTGGGATTAGGGATTGATTGGGGTGAGAATATGTGCATTTCTAGTACCTTTTCTAGATAGGCTTAACCCAGATGGGCCCCTGTGGCTCTTATTAAGCCTTAACACTTTATGACTTTATGACTTTAATGGCAGACAAGCATTTGGCCAATGCATTGCATGGAAAGAATTGGTTAAGAGCCGGGCTTTGCAGCACTAATAACTGTGATAGCAACACACATAATTTTGACAAACCTTCGCCTATCAAGACTGTCATGAAGCTCGAAGGCTGAAGAATATTAGAGTTTGGTTATATGAATCTGGTATTGGTATTGACAAGATTATTAAATACATTGTGCAACATTTTACAGATGATTGAATACTGAATGAATCAACCATGGTGGTTGTACTTTTGCTGATTCTGCACAAGACAGCCAATTGTACCACTGCATATGCCAAAAAAGCATGTGCTTGGCCTCTGACCTGGCAGCATCCGGGTCTGGTGGTATCACGCTCGCCGGCCCCGGACTTCGGCTCCAAAATACGAGTTTGCAAACTCGTTTCGAGTTGGCCACCTTTAGTGGGTATGCGTCCTGGTACACCGTGGTCACTCAGAGCACCGCCACTCTTATTTACGAGATGGTGCGCATCGAAAGCACTTACTCCATGGCGTAGGCTGGCTGATGCCGTATAATCCTCGTCCGATCCACTACCGGTCCACCATCTGCCGCCTGTCCACAGTACTGTCTGGTGACGTGTGGACTGTCCCCTGTCCACCGAACCGACGGGTGAAGTGTGGACTGTCGTCTGTCCACCGCACTGACGGGTGTGGACTGTCACTCGTTCACCACACTGACGGGTGTGGACTGTCACTCGTCCACCGCACTGACGGGTGTGGACCTTCACCCGTCCACCGCACCGGCGGGTGAAGTGTGGACTGTTGTCCGTCCACCGCACTGATGAGCATGGACTGTCGCCCGTCCACCGCACTGACGGGTGTGGACCTTCGCCCGTCCACCGCACCGACGGGTGAAGTGTGGACTGCTGTCTGTCCACCTGACTGACGTGTCTGGGTTGTCACTCGTCCACCGCACCGACAGGCCAAGTGTGGATGTCGCACGCACACAGCTGAGTGGACGCAGACGCGCCGCGCTGTGGAGACCCGGCCCGACTGGATCGGCGGGCGTCCGGCGACTGTGGGCCAGATGCCGCCACCTCCCCGGCAGAGGGTCGGCTGCGGCCCGGGCCGGGCCGAGCCGGGCCGGGCCAGCCGCCGCTATCAGATCTGACTGGGGTCCGCCGCTGCAGCCGCGCTCTCCCGCAGCTGCGGCGGCCGCCGCGCCGGAAACAACTCGGGCCCGCACTGACTCCGCCCACTCGGCACCACCTCTGGATTGTGGCTTTACGACGCACTCAGCAGCTGAGGCCATATGGCGTCGCCTGTCTCTCACCCTGGCAGGAAGGGCGAGCATCGCGGGGAATCGAAACACCACCTCTGACCGCCCACTCAGCACCAACTGTGACCGTCCACTCGGTACCACCTCTGACCGCCCACTCGGCGCCACTTTTGACCGCCCACTCGGCACCACCTTTGATCGCACCGAGGTACCGACGGTTTGTTTGTCAACTGCGGTTCAAGCTGGTGCAGGGCGCATACAAAAGAGTCGGAAAACACGACGAATGCGGTGAGGGAGAATACCGCGGCTCCATGGCATCGAGGTCTGTGTTCACTGTTCATCTGCAGATACAGCACCGCGAGCAGCCGCACAGCCACACAGCATCTACCGCAGGAGAACATACATCCGCACAGCGACACAGCATCTACCGCAGGAGAACATACATCCACACAGCGACACAGCATCTACCGCAGGAGAACATACATCCGCACAGCGACACAGCATCTACCGCAGGAGAACATACATCCGCACAGCGACACAGCATCTACCGCAGGAGAACATACATCCGCACAGCGACACAGCATCTACCGCAGGAGAACATACATCCGCACAGCGACACAGCATCTACCGCAGGTGAACATGCAGCCGTACAGCGACACAGCATCTACCGCAGGAGAACATACATCCGCACAGCGACACAGCATCTACCGCAGGTGAACATGCAGCCGTACAGCGTCACAGCACCTACCGCAGGAGAACATGGTGCACCGGTGGCGCAGCGAGGGGGTGTCGCTTAGCACCTCCCCCACCCCACCCGCCCCCTTAGGAACCAAAATTACAACACATTAAGTAAGACATTTTGAGATTTCAACTCGCAAAAACGAAATACTTTCGACGCGCGAAGCGCGCCGAAATGATCTGTCTTACACCGAAATTTTGTGTGGTCAGCCCCCTTTCAGAAAACCTTTGCTGCGTCCCTGGTGTACACATGGCAGCAAAGAAAGTCTGTGCGGTGAGATCAGCTCACCATACCACACCAGAGTGAAAAATGGCAAACCTGTCGGCCACAGACCGCCGACTGCTTTTGCTGCTCATAAGACAGCAGACTTCTAAATGATATCTCAAGTCATGTGGTAGACCAGGGTTTGCGATTTTCTGTCCTCGTGTACAGGCCGCTACCCTGAAAGCGTCACATGCTGATACAAGGATTAGATGATGTGAGAAGCAGGTTACAAGCATTTCAGAAAACATTCAAACGTGTTGTCAACTCCTTCAATAAGTTGCCGAATTGGTTGGCTCGGATTTTCTCGGTCAGTGACGAGTGTGTACGCCACTGTTACTGCTACCGTCCAGACGGGTGCATACGAAGCGTCGTAAAGAACAGTTGCGTTGCAAAGCGCATAGGGAAGGGGCTCAGTTTATGATCAGTGCGTGCATCTGGCATTGTGTGGGCAAATCAGTCTGAAGCAGCTACGCTCGGCAAAAGGCATCAGAGTCTGCATCACATCACACTGAGGCACAAAGCGACATGGACAACCCGCCTGGCTGCGTCGTGCACACAGTGGTGCGATATGGCTGGCGTGCACACGCAGCCCGCCTAACTGCAGCGGGCACCGTGTGTCAACACGGGCGGGCTGGGCGGCCGGGTGACGTATGTGAGATCCGCCGCAGATCCGCAGCCAGCCGACCGCAGAACCTCCGCCAGCATTGCACGCTCGTGGGCCCTGGCGGTGCCGCTGAACCCGAGCACAGACTTACGACACGGCCCATGTCCGACCGCACGCCGACGCACGTTCTCGTGACACAAGGCTAACAGCAGGTGAGTGAGGGCGTGAGCCGGTGACGAAACTAGCGATCGTTCGACGGACGTTGCCGCCGTCCACCCTGTCCTCGTCGGACGCTGACGATACGACCGGCTGGCATTGCCGCCGTCTATCCTCTGCTCGCCGGTCGCTGACGATATGACCGGCTGGCATTGCCGCCGTCTATCCTCTGCTCGCCGGTCGCTGAAGATATGACCGGCTGGCATTGCCGCCGTCTATCCTCTGCTCGCCGGTCGCTGACAATATGACTGGCTGCTGGCCACCGATGTATTGTAGCAATCATGAACTGTACCAACTAGTGAAGGGGAATGGGAATGGGAAGGGGAAGGGGAAAGTGAAAGGGAAGGGGAAGGGGAAGGGGAAGGGGAAGGGGAAGAGGAAGGAGAAGGGGAAGGGGAAGGGGAAGGGGAAGGGGAAGGGGAAGGTGCCGTCATGCACGGTACACGCCAGATCTCACTGTGGCCTGTGTAGACGACGTGCGCAATATCAAACCCTCTATGGTGAACCTACATCTATATCAATCGGATGTTCAGGTGTCGAGATAGGACAATACGTTGAAAACATGTTCCCTTCGTAAATACGCCTCTTCGGATATCAACGGATTCACCCATACACTATCCCACGGAAGCAAATATCCGTCCGCTTAGGTCGACGCCAGGGGGGGGGGGAGTCGTTCAGCCCTCAATCGATAGTGCCAGATCATCTCAGATCATCAACTATTCAATGCGTAGCAAACATCAAAGACGTGGTGTGTGTGATCAACAGGCAAACTGATCTTACGTGATCTATGCCATGTGTTAATAACCCGGGTCAAGTGTGGGACTATGCTCTCTCCTGCTCCTACGTCCGTGACTGGACGGCACCAGCGGCAGCTGACCAGCTCACAAACACGCATTTTGCATCACATAGCGACGAGCCATTCAACTTCAGCTCCAACAGGCGCCAGCCGCACAAACGTACACTGGATCACTAACAGGCACCAGCCGCAGAAACGTACACTGAATTACCAACGGGCACCAGCCGCAGAACCGTACACTTGATCACCAGCGGGCACCAGCCGCAGAACCGCACACTTGATCACCATCGGGCACCAGCCGCAGAACCGCACACTTGATCACCAGCGGGCACCAGCCGCAGAACCGTACACTTGATCACCAGCGGGCACCAGCCGCAGAACCGTACACTTGATCACCAGCGGGCGCCAGCCGCAGAACCGCACACTTGATCACCAGCCGCAGAACCGTACACTTGATCACCAGCCGCAGAACCGTACACTTGATCACCAGCGGGCACCAGCCCAGAGCCGATTTCCTCCGAGAGCAATGACCCAGCGGCGGACTCTGCAGGCGGACGTGGACGAGCAACGATGTGTGTGACCACCATGGCGGCCGCGCACGCTACACGAGTGTTGAGTAATGGCCGAGTGTTGAGTGTTGAGTGGTGTTGAGTGTATGGCCAGTCGCCACCGCCGGCCACCGTTATGGCGTGTACCGCCCCGCGGCAGTGCGGCAAACCGTGCCGCAGCCAAGCCGGAAACTGCGCCCACTGCCACCTAGTGGCCCAGACGCGCCAACACGCCCCGGGATATCTCAGGAAACAGCCACCTATCCCGATACTAGGAACGCCCAGGAGTGACCTGAATGCGGTGGAGGTGAAGGTTTGAGCCAATGAATCCCCATCAAACCTTTGGATGAGAGGACATTGACATCAGGAGCGAACGCTTGCTTGAAATGTAGTTTGAAATGCTTTTTGAAAACAATTAAGAGGTGAGGAAGATCAAGGCCATTAAAAATGGACTACAAGCAAGATATTGGGAGGTCATGTAGGCCCTATGAAAAGTATGTAGAGCGGTGGACAGGGTACCATCTGAACTTTTCAGAGAAGCTTTTGAGGGCATTATTTTGGCAATGCGAAGGGACACAATTTGGCAATGTAGACAAATTAGTTCAGCAAATGACACCTCAGGTGTTTTGATATTTCAACAAGACAGGAAATAACTGGGGGTATTCGTGCCTACATGGTCGCTTCAAGCATCATGATTCTGGGAATTCATATGTCATAACGTCATTTATTACTTCCAACTTTGCTTTCTTTTGAACGCATTCCGCTGGGTTACTTCATGTCTGCTATGTGGTTTATGTTGCTCCACATCTGTTATGTAGTTTATGTTGCTTCACATCTGCTAAGTAGTTTATGCTACTCCACATCTGCTATGCAGTTTATGTTGATTCACATCTACTATGTAGTTTATGTTGCTTCACATCCACCCTGTAGTTTATGTTGCTTGCTTGTCCAGTTAATGGCTGGTGCTTTTGGTGTAAAGAAGAAGGCGGCTGTGTCGTTTAAAGGGCACGAGTAATCACATGAACACTGCGCCCACTATATTCACTATGACAAAACAAACCGACCAGGAAACATCATGCACCCCTTCCAATCTGATTATTTTGGGGTTCTGAAGTCACAGCCAGGTGGATTAATGGAAAATAGTTCCAGGATAGAATGTCAGACGACTGCGATAATACAGCAACTAATCTACAAGGACTATGCTTTTGGTCATGTTCTATATATAATTGTGATCGTTTCAAATGGAGAAAGATGGAGGGTTGAATGTCCAAATATATTTAACATTGAATTTTACGCCCATATGATTGCATGAAAAAATCGGCCCTTGTGCAAAAGAAGATTGTTCTTGGAACACCACTGGCGACACGTTTGACCGTAATTACATATATTTTAGTTTATACTAAGATGAAATGAGTAAATACAACAAAAGCGATACCTACATTTTACTTCAGTAAGAATACTTTCTTCCAGAAGCCCTCCACTGCAGTGTGGCGGGTGGAGAAGACGATCCAAGGCACGTCATCATCCTACGAACGGCAGCAACAGGAAGCGGCCATGTCATCCACCAGATATGCAACACACAAGGCAGCCGCGCCGCTCCCCGCGGTACCGAGCCGCTCCCCTGGGCCGGAAGTGCCCGAGGCCACGGTCTGCGCGCCCCACACTAGGGGGCGGGGCACCGTAACAGGAAACGCTGACGTCACCACCACACCAGGGGCTCGGGAGCAGGCAGTGCCGATCCGACCCGGCTGGTGGCCCTGTTGGAACGGCTTGGTGACTTCGCAGATATGCGAATATTCGGTTATTTGGGCTGATGTGCGAGCGAAAATTGGCTGATATGACAATGTAGCGCTCTAAATACGCAAACTACATGTGCAAGTTGTGTACACATACAATTGTTATATTTCATTGCCAATGTGCGATATGTGCCTATGCCATGTGTGCATAGATGGAGGCTTTGCAGAAATATCGGCGTCGCCAACATGTGATTTAATGACATTGCTTTCCTGTGCCGAGGAAAACCGCATACTAAATGGTGAGATATTAAAACGCACTTGTGTTGCATCGGCAGTACCAAATATGCAGACATCTGCATCCATGAAGAAGGTTTGTTGCTACTCTGGTCTATTGAGCAGCATTTGTCTCTGTCTTGACAAATATGTAGATATCTGCATCCATGAAGAAGGTTTGTTGCTACTCTGGTCTATTGAGCAACATTTGTCTCTGTCTTGACAAATATGTAGACATCTGCATCCATGAAGAAGGTGTGTTGCTACTCTGGTCTATTGAGTAGCATTTGTCTCTGTCTGTCTGTCTACCCTCTACAAATTCAGGCAGTGAGTACACTAGTATTGAGTAACTATGAGGAGGAAAATCAAATAAAATCGAAACATTGGCGTTGCATGGCAGCACCAATACTTTGAGTAGTGTTCCACCGGTAATATAAGTACACGAGCCTCCGTCACTATATGTGTGCAATCTGCTGACAATGATTCCATTTCATTGGCCACGATAGTGATTTGTGACCATTCCATTGGTCACGATGGTGATTTCTTACCATTCCATTGACCACGAAAGTGATTTCTTACCATTCCATTGTCCACGATAGTTATTTCTTACCATTCCATTGGTCACGATAGTGATTTCTTACCATTCCATTGACCACGATAGTGATTTCTTACCATTTCATTGGTCACGATAGTGATTTCTTACCATTCCATTGGCCACGATAGTTATTTCTTACCATTCCATTGGCCACGATAGTTATTTCTTACCATTCCATTGGACACGATAGTGATTTCTTACCATTCCATTGACCACGATAGTGATTTCTTACCATTCCATTGACCACGATTGTGATTTCTTACCATTCCATTGGCCACGATAGTGATCGGTTGCCATTACATGGCCACAATAGTGATGTTTGGTGTCAAGCTAGGTTAGCGTCATATTTATTCTTGCACGTCCTCGATTCGGGGATAATAACGTCTGAAATTATTGAAATCTGAGGTAATCGTTTTCGTCGTGAAACATTTAAAACAAATCTGATGTCTTTCACGAAAGAATAGAATTGGAGTGTGTAAATTTCAACCTATTTTTCAGAAGGAGTTTGTGCTGTGGATTGGCGGAACATAATATTTGGCGTGGCTCAGGTATAAAATAAAGAAGAGATCCACTATCACAGCGGGACACTCATCATTACTTTCATCCTATCTCAGCTGCTGTCATCTTTTGCTGCACTATATTGGACTGGTTCATTTTCAACTATATAATCCAGTCATCCAGAAATGGTTTCCCAGATAAAATGACTGTCCTGACGGAAAATGTTCCGGGAACAAATATGCAACACTAGGGTGCTTTCGAGAGCTGTACTAGACCTAGCTTGGTAGCCAGTGAGTTCCGTTTGGCAGGTGGGCTGTGGTACAGCTGTGTAGTTTGGGAGGTGGGCTGTGACAGCTGTGTAGTTTGGAGGTGGGCTGTAGTCCAGCTGTGTAGTTTGGGAGGTGGGCTGTAGTCCAGCTGTGTAGTTTGGGAGGTGGGCGGTGGTAGCTATGCCACAGCTGTTTGTTTCCACATCTGTGTGGAAACCAGCTCCGACCTGCATTGCAATAATATGAAGTATAGCAATGACTCCTGAAGATACATCAGTTGTTATGTCAAAACTGGCTCCCTTGGCCGCACACTGACTTCGACCACCGATCCCGCTGGGAAACATGTGGTATAGATCGCCAAGTCAGAAGTACCTCGAGAAGCAGTGAACAACTGATTTGGAGGTTAGCTCACATCGATATGAAAGATTCAACATCTATTTTCGATGGATGGAACAGCGTAGCATCTGTACCTCATTCTTGGTAGTCAGCATCCCACTGCACCATCATACTCAGCATCTCCAGTGCGCAGCTCTTCCACTATCCTCTATCAGGGACAGCCAACATGATCACCAAGAAACTAAGAATACCTGGCAATGGAGTTAACCACTATTAAGGGTAACGAATTCAATAGGCACAATGACATACACACACACATATGCACACACACATACACAAACACACACACACACACACACACATGTATATATATAATTATATAATGTAACTTCATATCAGCTTGCAAAGATTTCTCTGCATTTCAAAGTTTCATCAATTTGACAGCAAGTCACTCCTCAATTGCGTCTAACTAAGATATGGATTTTAAAAGATGGTCCGACAAAACTTGCACACATCCTTCGAATATCATTGGACACATAAATATCACACTCGATGGTACGTATAGTATGCACATGTTGGCGCTTAATTGGCCTACACCTTGACATGTCCAACCTGAATTGATGACCCCTATATGATATTCTGCATAGAAGACCATCATTAAAATAGACATTATCTTACCCTTTAACGATTTTATGCATTTCACTCATATAACCCCCTAATTTACTATACCTGAGTAAGTACATGTCTAATGTCATCAGCCTTTCTCCATATCCTAAGTTACGTAGTACACTGATGACAGTTCATGATATGATAGTCCAATAGCCCAAGAGTGATAGTCCAATATGATAGTCCAAGAGTGAGTATTGGCTTTGTGTTACACTCTTTCTAGCATAGATATATATATATATATATATATATATATATATATATATATATATATATATATATATATATATATATATATATATTTATAAATAAGAGCTCTGTGCCTGTGCAGAATATTCCAAGTGGGATCGCACATATGCAAAGTACAGTTTTTTGGGACTTCCTTACTCTTATACTTCACACTCCTATTGTGAGTAGTGGTAGCAAATGTTTCCTTCAAATTGATACAAATATTCCAACAGCCAAGTACATTTGGCAGTCGCGTCTGCCGGTCATCTCGGTCACTGTCGACATTTCGCCACAACTGGCTGTCTCTTCAAACTTGTTGCTGTATTCTACCATACAGTATTATTTTGTTGTTGTTCCAAGTGAATTTACAATAAGTACCAGCCTCTAAATAGGCATAATATTCAATATGTTTAGCAATGAAAAGAGTAAAGAAAACAGATGTTCGAAAGGAATCGAAGGACAACAGCAGGGTTGCCCATCATTTTAGAGAATGAAAAACGCGGATGTTCTTCGTGTCGATTGCTTGCTTCACTACGGTGGCCTTTGGACACAACAGGTGCAAAGGTCGCATGCTGCCTATCCTGAGGAATGCAAAACCTATAAAGTCATAAAGTGTTAAGGCTTAATAAGAGCCACAGGGGCCCATCTGGGTTAAGCCCATCCAGAAAAGGAACCAGAAATGTACATATTCTCACCCCAATCAATCCCCAATCCCAAGTTCCCAGGAAGCCATATATCCCAGCCTATCCAGCATCATCCCCTTGCTACTGCATAACACCCTCAACAATCGCAAGCTCCTCCCATCACACCCATTGCGCCACCATAGCCCCTGCTTAAAGGGGTCTGTGCCGTGCACATTTAACATAAATATTATCCCCTCCATCCAAATTAGAAATCAAAAACAAGATTTTCCTGCCTAAAATATTTGTCCACCCTACTTTTAAATACATTCAATGAGGAACTCCCCACAACATCAGCAGGCAGCCCATTCCACTGATCAACAACCCTTTGACTGAAGACCTGCTGTCGCTTAACTGTCCTACACCTCAACTTGTCTAACCTGAGTTGGTGACCCCTGTGTGATACTTTAAACTGAAGAGCACCATTTAAATTGACCTGATCTAGTCCTTTAACAATTTTGTACATTTCAATCATGTCCCCCCTTAATCTCCTATACTTGAGTGAGTACATATCTAATGCCACAAGCCTTTCTCCATATTCTAAGCTACCTAGTCCACTGATGAGTTTAGTTGCTTTGCGTTGCACTCTTTCTAACTTGTCTATATCTTTTTCTAGGTAGGGGCTCCAAGCTTGCACAGAATATTCCAAGTGGGGTCGCACATATGCTAAGTACAGTTTTTTCATGACTTCCTTGCTCTTATACATCACACTTCTATTAATGAGTCCCAGCATTCTGAGTGCCCTGTTCCTAGCTGAGCTACATTGTTTCTCTGCTTTAAGGTCATTTGAAACCAACACACCTAAGTCCCTTTCCTCTTCAATAACATCCAGTTCCCTCCCTCCCATTGTATATCTGAAAGTCTCACCTCCAGACCCCAGATGCATAATCTTACACTTGTCATAGTTAAAAGACATCTGCCATTGATCAGCCCACTTTTTTAGGTCCTCCAAGTCTAGTTGAATATTACTAGATTGATCACAACTGTTTGCCACTCCTACCAGTTTGATGTCATCAGCAAATTTGAACACTATTCCTCAGCCCTACCTCAATGTTATTTACAAAGATGATAAAGAGAAGTGGCCCTAGAACAGAGCCCTGTGGTACTCCACTCAGAACATCCTTCCAATCAGATTTACATCCATTTAACATTACCCTTTGTTTCCTTCCCCTCAACCATGCTTCAATCCAACCTAGAACTTTTCCAACAATCCCATGTTGCTGTAGTTGATGAATTAGCCTCCTATGTGGAACTTTATCAAAAGCTTTGCTAAAGTCCAAGTACACAACATCCATCCTGTTTTGATTGTCTACTTCTTTAGTAACATACTCCATGAACTCCAAAAGGTTAGTTAAACAAGACCTTCGAGATCGAAATCCATGTTGAGTATCCCTTAAAAGATTGTGCCTATCAAGATGAATCTGAACATTCTGTTTAACCAGTTTTTCTAGTACCTTGCAAACTATTGAGGTCAAACTGACTGGCCTGTAGTTCCCTACACACTTCATACTTCCCTTTTTGAAAATTGGAACTACATTTGCATTTCTCCAATCTTCAGGCACTTCAGAGTATTCCATAGACCGCCTGAAAAGTATACCTAGAGGAACTGCTAAAGCTTTAGCACACTCTACTAAGACCCTAGCATATATATCATCTGGTCCAGAAGCTTTATTAGGCTTTATATTCTGCAACTGCTTTTCTACAGCTTCTGTAGTTATTGTAAGATACTCCAACCTATCACCTGTCATGGCATATGATTCAGTTGTTTCTATTCTACCAGAATTATCCTGAGTAAAGACTGATGAGAATTGCTTGCTTAAGGATTCCACAATATCACAATCATCAACCACTAATTCCCCATCTACCTCCAGTGGTCCTACACCACACTTTTGGCCTTAAATTTGTAGAAACTAAAGAATCTCTTAGCATTACCTGCTGAACATTCCAGAGCTAATTTGATTTCAGCCAGTCTTTTAGATGCCCTAACACACCTCCTAACTTTATTTCTAGCTATTTGATATGATTTGAGGTTTACCTCAGAGTTAGCATATTTTAGTTTCTTGAATGCCTGCTTCTTTGACTCCAGTAAATGCTTTACTTCCCTGGTCAGCCATGCAGGGAGCTGAACCCTGGTTAATCTAATTTGCCTATTGGGAATGAACCTATCCTGACCTTGAAATAGTTTATATTTTATCATTCTCCACATTTCATAAGCATCTAAGCCTTTCAATAAGTCTTCCCAATCAATTTCATTCAGGAAGATCCTGAACTCATTGTAATTCCCTTTAGCAAAATTAGGAATCAATGTCTTATTGGTTCCTACATTTCCAACATACAATGAGAAGCGTATAATGTTGTGATCACTATTACCCAAAGTCTCTCCTATGTTTACATTTTGTACAAAATTTTCCTCATTAGTAAGCACAAGATCTAATATTTCATTTTCCCTTGTAGGTTCATGTATCATTTGTAAAAAGAAATTCTCCTCAAAACAATCCATGAAGCTTCTTCCCGATTTGTTTAGACCTATAGTTTTGCTTCCCAATCCTGTTATGTTGAAATCCCCCAACAAAACAGTTCTCTCCTTTACTCTCCTACTTATCTCTTCCTGCATCAATCTGTCCGTGCTTTCATTCTGGTCTGGAGGTCTATAGAATGCCCCAACCCTAAATTGTGTTCCATTTTTCAGAATGATATCTAACCACAAGGATTCTACACCTTCATCATGTACACTATCTTCTATGGAATGACATTTCATTTCTTGTCTGACATACAACAGTATACCTCCTCCTATCCTTGCCTGCCTTTGATAAGCATGCATGTTGTAGCCTGTCAATTCGAATTCTTGCAAGTTGTCTCCAAAAATGCTTTCATTAACCCATGCCTCTGTTATGCATACCAAATCTAGCTTTCGGACAGGAACGGTGGGAACCTATGATTTGATTTGGTATTGGTGATTTAATGATTGATATTATTTCTTTTCAATGGTTGATGGATTTGATTGACTTGATTAGGTTGTGATTTCGTGCCGCATATTATGGTTTGTTGATTTTATCAGGTTGTGATTTCGTATCGCAGATTATGGTGTGATTGATTTCCTCAGGTTATGATTTCGTACCGCAGATGATGATTTGGTCGATTTTATCAGGCAACGGGTTCATTATGGCTTGATTCGGTGATTCAGTCGCTCAACGAAGTAACTTGAATACATTAATTACACTGCTGTACAGAGAAGGCGGAGCAATTTTGGAACCGCTGTGAGATGGCATTTCGGCAGAACGTGCTGTTTATTTCCAACCATTCTATGCCAATTTCTGCCAACCGATTTAAGCCAGTTAACGTCATCGTCACATATTAATGTCAGCGAGCTGCTGCCAACTCTGGTCGTGAAGGGAAAGGAAGCTGCCCCTTCACGCCTCCCCTGGCTGTGGAGATTTCGGTCGAGGGCATGTCGATCCTGATACTGAACAAGGTCGATACACTTGCAGTACAGTAGGGATTGGATGACTTGTTCTTGTAAAGGGATAACCACAAGTAAATGCGTGCGTTATCATACTTTACAATGGTTTTGGCATAGCGCCTGCGGTGCATCTGGAGGCCAGTGGCTGCACGCCCGAGGCAGCCACAGCTAGAGGTCAGTGGCGCACGTCCGAGACAGCCACAGCTAGAGGTCAGTGGCGCAAGTCCGAGGCAGCAGACGAGGCAGCAGGTGAAATGTCGCTGACGCGCAACAACTATTGCTCCGAGGTTGTGGGAAAGGTCACAGGGTAAATACAGCTGCAATCATTGTCATGTATGATTTCGCTCGTCGTCGCCTGGCTTCAGAGTTTCGGGGACTGCTGTTTAATCTTAGTAAAATTGATGAGCAATGGCACACATAATCCATGCATTATGCCCGCATCTAATAACCAGAGGGCTATGTTTTTGCGGGAAGTGTTTTAAATGGTCTACACCTGTAGCATCCAAGGTGAATCCGGAGGGGTGTAAGGGCCACAGAGCAAAGGGCACGGGCCACGCCATCAACATGGGTCTGACCACTTATGGGGGGGGGGGGGGGCTGGCCACCAGTTAGTCATGGGATCTGACTAAACACTACGACATTTTTAAACAAAAAGGGTAAGGTGATTCGGAATGTTGAACAAAATGCCAGGTCTCACGGACCCATCGTCCCACAGAGAAGGGTCGACTCACCGAATGTGGGGCATACTACAAGCCACGAGCCAATGCCTTGGTATCCGGTAGACTGAATGATAAACAACACCTCAGTTAAGCAAATCCTGGATCAAACTGGTCTTGCATACGTATACCAGAATTGATAGTTCTAGTAGCGGACATTTTAGTCGGCAATTATGGCCTCAGCCTGCTAGGAAGAGCCATAGCTGGGTTGGGTTACTGGAAAGTGTGGTCGTGGTGCAGCAAGGTAACGTTTTCTAGTATGAACTTGATCCTGAAAAATGAGCTCGGAACAGTTATTGCAAATATTATCAATTTACTCGTTATTCCAATGTTGTTAGTTAATACCTCTGGGTAACGACGGTTCACAATGAATGGAAAAGACAATGAATGAAACCGCAATGGATGGAAAAGAAAAAAAGAATCAAATTACACCAGGCTGCCTCGGTGCCTTGTGATATGACACTTGCAAAACTAAACCGGTGTTGCCTCACGTTCCTAAGAAATATTTCCGCATCCACCAAGAATGGAACACCAGACCCTCCGCGGTACTCACAGAGCAGCAGAACGATGTCGCTGTGCTTTGGCTTGTCCATGCCTCTGCCATCACCATGGCTCCCGGCGGCCACGTCGAACTCGGCGCCCCGCAGCTTCCCCAGCTTGGGGCCGGAGGTGGGCTGGGATGGGCAGCCACGTACCCCGGAACCTCACACAGCAGCGGCCAGTCCGGGTCACCGTCACACGGTCACCGTCACAAGGTCACCGTCACACGGTCACGGTCACCCGGTCACCGTCACACGGTCACCGTTCACTCCACCGCCACCCATACACGCACACCTCAAAGGCCGCAGCACCGCTGAGTGGTCAGTGGCGCTCACTACCGCTAAGTGCCACTCAGAATCGTTCAGTAGAGCTCAATACCGATCAGAACACCTTAGGCCACTATTCAGCACCACTCAGTATCACTCAGCACCGCCAGCATCGTCAGGCACCACTCAGTGCCGGTCGGTATCGCTCAGTGACGTGAGCAGCACTCGGTACGCCAGTGAGTCGCTCCGCCACTGCTGGCCGCACGGTACCGCCACTCACACTGGGGCACGCTGCTGCTGCTGCGGCGGCGGCGGCGGAGGCGGCGGCGGCGGCGGCGGCGGCCGGTGCTCTGCCGCCCAGGCGGCGGGTTACAACACGGACGGGCCGCCACACGTGGGACGCCGTGGGACGCGCCGGCCGGCCACTGACACGGCCCGGCTCCCACACACCTGGCCACCCCACTCGGACGTCACGCAGCGGCGGCGTGCGTCACGCCGGCTGGCGGCCGACGGCCGGCCGTCGCCGACGGCGGTTCACACGAGCCGCGCAGACCGGCCGGTGTAGGGCCGACACCTGAGGCGGCCGGCCCGTGTCTCTGATGGTGTGGTGATGGACGGCAGGCCGTCACTGCAGCCGCCCAGTCGTCTGCTCCCAGGCGGTGGGGAGAGATCGCGCGCGACGACCGCACGACTGACGATCTGGCAAGCGCGTCACGACTTGGTCGGCTGATTGGATCGTGGAGTGTATTGGCCAACTGATGGCTGGCGACCTGACCGCTGTAGATATGACCGCTGTAGATAGGACGGCTGTAGATCTGGCCGCTGTAGATTTGACCGCTGTAGATTTGACCGCTGTAGATCTGGCGGCTGTAGATCTGGCGATGCGAGGCGTCAACCATGTGAGACGGTGTGAGGTGACCCAGCGACGAGACCGAGCCGCAACACAATACCACCCCTCCCCTCCCCCGCTCCCACCTCCCCATCCGCCCTGGTTCCTCCCTGGAATCCCAGCACGCCGGGAGGCCACTAGGTGGCAGTCGGGTGGTCTCCCAGCTTGACCTTGACCTTGACCCGACAGTCTGGCGTGTTGTCGGGACGTTTCCCGGTGCCCTATTGGGTCTGCACTCGCGACACCGATCGGCACTGCAGGGCTGTAATTGTCACTGCAGCCAGTCATGTCCTGCAGCCAATCAGTCCTGCAGCCAATCAGCCCATCTGGTCGCAGTGCAAATGATGTAGATCCACTGCAACCTCTCCTGACCCGGCCAGACTCAGAGGACAGATAGCGCAACACTGACCTGGCCCAGAGTAAAGCCGAGACTGTCATCTGCCTCACTCTGATTTTGATGACAAGTGAGAGTCTTCCGACTTGAGCCATGTCACAAATGGTCTGTCTCAGTTTGATCCAGAGGAAGTTGAGAGGGTGTATCGTATCTGACTGAAGGACAAACAGCTCACTTCTACAAGGCAACATTTTGGAGAGACTTTATGCCCAAATGCGAATAGGCAACGAAGACAATCACACTAGTTCTTCTCCAGTGAAGACAATCACATCAGCTCCTCTCCAATGATAAAATCACACTAGTTCCTCTCCAATGAAGACACACACACTAGTTCCTCACCAATGAAGACAATCACCCTAGTTCCTATCCATTGAAGACAATCATACAAGTTCCTCTCCAATGAAGACAATCACATTAGTTCCTCTCCAATGAAGACAATCGCACTAGTTCGTCTCGAATGAAGACAATTACATTAGTTCCTGCCCAATTTCAGCCATATTTCCATGCAATGCGCATGCATTTCATTGCGTCTGTGGCTCAGATCATCACGATATCACGGAGTGGCGAAATTTTATCCAAACGTTTGCAGAATTGTGCATGAATGGTACCTTGTATTGTTAGCCAACAGTTTCTGCTCGCAGCCGCCTCGGCGGCGCGGCGGGCTGGTGCGCCTGGTGCGCCTGGATCACGGAGTGCTAAATGCGAGCGCGTGAAATGACTCGAACCCTGTCTTGCCAGAACAGGGGAGACCAATGCGGGCCCCAGCGCTCTAACCAACTGAGCTACCAGGCCTTGCACCTGAATAGCTCAGATAACTGGGCTTAGCGCTGTTCTCGGCACATTCCAGCACACGAGATGAAGCTGCCTAACACATTCACACATCAGCAGCTTCCAGCACCCAGCAATGACCTCGTATCGTTGGCGAATTTCAGGGCTCCGAGCCGTCGCTGACTGGACAGCGACGAGTCGGGTCTCTGGGTGGCCGGCGGCCAGCGAGCGATACAGAGCCGGCTATCCGTCAGCCGGAGCGACCTCACACGACCTGACCATGTACCGACATGGCGCGCAGTGGGCCGGGTCATGACAGCCGTGACCTCTGTCGGCCGTGACGTCACATCAGTGGCGCTCCCGGGCTGCTTGTGAGCGCTCACATGTGCACATTTTGGGTGCAGCTGGGTGTGCGTCGTTCAAGGGTTACGCCGCCGGCATGTTGGGACTGCGGGAGACATTTTGGATGCAGCTGGGTGGGCGTCGTTCAAGGGGTACGCCGCTGGCATGTTGGAACTGCGCGAGATATTTTGGGTGCAGCTGGGTGGGCGTCGTTCAGGGGTTCGCCGCTGGCAGGTTGGGACGACGCGGGATGTTGCGGTGGGGTGGGGGAGGTGGCTGATTGCCAATGGCGATGTCCGTGACGTCCGTCCCGCCCTCTGGTACCCACGCTACTCTCTATCGGTGTACAATGGTTCGTCAGAGCCGAATGGCTGGCTGAAACAGAGAGGGTGCCGTCCCAGCTCCCCCCCCCCCCCGCCCTGAAGATGGTGCTCCCTGTGGTGATGCCATAGAAATGGTGTGGCCAAACTGCACCCCGGCCGTCCCTCCCGCTCCCGCTCCACTCCCCACCGTCGCTCCAGCTCACGTGACCTCTGCCATGCCCCGGCCGTCCCTCGCGCTCCAGCTCTCGTTACCTCCGCCATGCCCCGGCCGTCCCTCCCGCTCCAGCTCACGTGACCTCTGCCATGCCCCCGCTCCAGCTCACGTGACCTCTGCCATGCCCCCGCTCCAGCTCACGTGACCTCCGCCATGCCCCGGCCGTCCCTCCCGCTCCAGCTCTCGTGACCTCTGCCATGCCCCGGCCGTCCCTCCTGCTCCAGCTCACGTGACCTCCGCCATGCCCCCGCTCCAGCTCTCGTGACCTCTGCCATGCCCCGGCCGTCCCTCGCGCTCCAGCTCTCGTGACCTCCGCCATGCCCCGGCCGTCCCTCCCGCTCCAGCTCACGTGACCTCTGCCATGCCCCCGCTCCAGCTCACGTGACCTCTGCCATGCCCCGGCTCCAGCTCACGCTCCAGCTCACGTGACCTCCGCCATGCCCCGGCCGTCCCTCCCGCTCCAGCTCTCGTGACCTCTGCCATGCCCCGGCCGTCCCTCCCGCTCCAGCTCACGCGACCTCCGCCATGCCCCCGCTCCAGCTCACGTGACCTCCGCCATGCCCCGGCCGTCCCTCCCGCTCCAGCTCACGTGACCTCCGCCATGCCCCGGCCGTGTCCGCGTGTCGCTGCTCCCTTCTCGTCTGACTCTGAAGTGGCCGAGTGACTCACAGCCCAAACAGCCGCACGGCTCTGGGCCTGCAAAACGAGCAGCTGACTGCTCACCTCCACCCCAGCCGGCGTGTCGCTCGCAGAGGGGAGGGGCGCCGGCCCGCCTGAACAAAGGACCGTAACGAGCCGTGTGCTGGCCGCCGCGTGCTGGGCGCTATGCGGTTTGCATGGCGGTGCTGGGTCCAAACGGAACGTCCCTGCAGCCTGGCGGACGGGGACAAATAACCATCTGTCGACCAATGTGTGCATAGTGGATGGTTGGGATCATCTGGTCTCGGTGAGCCATCGTCTTCGTGACCTTTAACGCTCGGTCGGCAGGATTGTGCTGTGTGGTAGTTGGCAGGTGCAGCTGAAATAGCACTTAGCTCCGATAAGGGACACGGAATGGCAAGTTGGGTAGAAAGCAAAGCCATGTACCCAAACAAAAATGTCAATTTGAGTGACAAGCCCGTAGTCCGACCGTGTAAACTGTTTTGTGCAATTGCTATTTATGTTCCCTTGAAACACCGCAATTTGCACTATTTCGTATTGCAGATGACCATCACAGAATTTGTTTTCATGCGATTTTGTCTGAAAGAATGCATCAGTTCAATTATTGGTAAACAATGCACGGATCATACATATTTCCTTGTAAACCAAACTGTATGCTCATCCGGGCTTGTCGAAGCGCAGCTTTGTTGGCAAGTTGTCTTACTGCCAATCTCAATGTGTGTCCTGGTAGATGAACGCAATACAAATAGAGCGCGCTTGAGGATGATTCTGGCCATGTTGAAGACATCAGCACAATACAGCAATCGCTGTCGACAAGCAGCCCCAAATACATGGCCACCTGCACGCTGCCTCCTCCTGCCACGGTCTGTGACCTCGGGTCGCAGTCGTCATGCCCCGGAAGGCACCTCTGCGCCCCACAAATGGATCCAATCACACTGCGCTGCGTACCCACTCATCCCGTCACGCTACCGCCTTCATACCACGCGCGACCTCGTCTCATCACTGGCGATGACGACGCACGAAGTGTGCGGCGCGTCCGTCCGCACCTCCCCGTGCTCCGACACCCGGATCCACGACAGAGGACAGCGCCGCCTAACGAGGAGATACGGGCGAGTCTCACGGCACGTGTCCCATCCGTCAGAAGCGCCGCTCGCCGCGTCCCCAGACACAGATACGATGGTGTCGTCTTCCTCTCCACCCCTCCCCTTCCTCTCGTCATCAGAGGCATCTGTCCTCGGGGGCACACACGCGCGTGAGGGCCTTCCCGACGTGTCGGGATGAGTTGTGAGAGCCGTGCGGAGCGGACGAGCCGTGGCAGGCGGCAGCCCAGCCGCGTGCGGCGCGCCGGATAAAAATAGCCGCGTCGGGGCTGCAGAGCGGCCTGCGGCTGGACGACGCTCGAACTGCGCCGCGCTGGGAGATCGGGGTCCGTCGACAAATCGGCGCGCGTCGGCCCGCCTGTCGGTGACGACGGTCGGCTCGGGTCTTCACGGCACCATCTGGAACGCGGCTCGTTCACAAATAGTCCGCCAACCGGAGCTGCGTCGACGACGCAGCCTCGAGAGGCGGCGGCCGGGAGCAGGCGCAAACAAACGCCGCACGCGCGAACGAGGCCGCACAATGGTGCGCGCTCGTCGCGCTGCAACATGACGTCATCGGAAGGTCACCAACGAGGTCAGGCGAACGTCGGCGAGAGCAGACCGCTTTCCGAAACCACCACTGAGCACGTGAGTGCCCGCCACTGAGCACGTCACTGCCCGCCAACCAGCACACTAACTGTCCATCCCTTGCCACCGTTACGATTCCTCCCCGCGGCCAAAAACGCGCAGCCGACGCCGTTTTTGTCGCCGACGGCCGACAGCTGGTACGTCTGGCACGTTTTTCCTGCGTCTGGAGCCGCGACGGCGGCGCATGCTCGCTCGCCGATTGCACTGCAATGAATGAGCATCTGCGGAGGATTAACCTTAGCCGGGCGAATGGCTGGTGCTTTGATCAGCCGTGCGTCACAGGTCTGCCGGCGGTGCGCCAGTCGGTACAGGTCGATGTGTGTCTGACCGTGGACGACACTGGGTGGTGCCTGGTACAGGTCGATGTGTGCCTGACCGTGGACGACACTGGGTGGTGCCTGGTACAGGTCGATGTGT